>SKCR01041443.1:0-66926 GCA_019454045.1 Zanthoxylum bungeanum
CAAAACATGGTGTTGTTGTACAAATTAATTATGTGACAAAGGAAATTACTTTTTTATCATTTGTAATTGGATTATTCGGATATATAAATGATAAAAGTCCTTATGATTAGTTCTGGATTAATAAGATATGAGACAGTATTAATCCACAAAGGTTTAATCATTAAATATCCATATTCATAGTATTATCGAGACTGGACATCGATAATGCGGAATAGGCTAGTATTACACTTGTGCGTGTTATGGAAGCGTAACGGCATAGTTCTCATATATTTGGGTATTGGATACTCATGCAAGTGTAATAGGAGGTTCTGTTTACCGATGGTACGGAAACAGCTTCGCTCTGGATAGACCCATCGGAATCCCATTGGTAGTATGACTATGTGTCTATGGGAATCCGAATCAGGGTAGGTGTATTTGGTCTTAACATGAGACTTGCATCGCTAATACTTGCGACAATCAATATACTTTGGTTTTGGTCGTTCGGGGCTTTAACAGGTTCTGTGTACGCCTCTTCTGGGTATACTGAGAATCGTACTGTATTGGGTGTGATGTCAAGATGGAAGTATCACTTCAGTCGTATGGAGATGATGATCACGCAGGGATACAGAACTGGCACTCTAAGTACTATAGCCATCGGGGAAGTATGACTAGGTCATGACTTTCTGATCATAAAGAGACTAGTTGCTAGTGATCTGATATATGCTTCGTACCGGGTAGACACAACTCTAGCCCAACGCCTAGCATGTGACATCCGATACTGGATCGTAATACACAATACTACGTATATTACGCCTGACAAAGATCATGTATTCCGTAGAAGAATATTTCTGGAGAATTGGGTAGGCACGGTGTTTTGCTAGAAGGCAACCATGTCTTGTAAATCGGTAAGAACGTGGTACCGGGAACGCACGTATTCGGATAGTTCGATAACCGTATTTACTGTCAACATATCTAGGGATCTCTTGGGTCGCATCCCAAAGATTCACCGATAATATTTGACTCGAACAATATTAATCTTGGATTAATTTAGAGAGAGAATATTAATCTGGGATTAATTTAGAGAGAGAAAATTAATCTGGGATTAATTACGGCAAGAATTAATCTGAGATTAATTATCAGAGAAAGAATTAATCTGGGATTAATTGCGTCGAGATTTTATCTGGGATTAAATTCGTCGAGAGGAGAGAACGTGATTAATTTGGAATTAATCGGTAAAATAAATTTAATAGTTAAATTAGATTTAACTATTTAATTTATTTAATTGGGCTAAAATAATATATTAGATATATTAATTGAAATTAGATTTCAACGCAAAATTAAATTGGATTTTAATTCTAGCGAAAGAATTAATTTGGAATTAATTCGTAAGCGACTTTAATAATAATTTTACGAGGCATAATTATTTAATTTAATTTAATTTAATTACGTCGCGACGAAAAATTCGTTTAATTGGATTAAACGAATCCGAGCCCAAAATGTGATGGGACCCACTCACTTACATCAATTAATCACTATTTGATGGAAGTAGTTGGGATAATAAATTGGATTTTATTTACCTATCACACCTACCAAGTGGAAATATACAACTATTGAATTATTGGATATATTCAATTTTTCTATTGTCTCTCTCTACACAGCTTTGGCCGTGAGGCCATTAATCTATTATTTTTCCATTATGGCCGTGTGGCCATTGAATCCATTTTTTGAAAATGGCTTCCTTTTGGAATTTGAAAATGGCCTCTGAAGTTTTCGATTTGGCCAAAAAAGCAAAAGGCATTTACTCTCTCTCTGGATTGGGCGAAAAAATTAAGCCACTGACTTCTCTTTTTATATATGCCGTGAGAAAGAAAAGAATTTGCCAATTTTTTTTTCATCTCTTGGTCAAGGCCGATTGGCCACTGACTTCTCTTTTTATATATGCCGTGAGAAAGAAAAAAATCCTCTGCATTTTTGGAAATGACAAAAGGCATTTAGCCTTTTCTTTAGAAGATAAGGCTGAATGGCCTCTGCTTCTTTGGCAGTGCCGATTGCTTCCTCTCTCTCCAGGCGAATTGTTTCTTCTCTTGGAGAGCAAAATTCTGCCACTTTAGTTCTTTCTAGTACATATGGGAGTCAAATGATGGTGATAGGGATACTCATTCATGAGCTTGGAAGCTTCAACATCCATGAAAATTTTGAAAGTCAAAGCCGATCAATGTAAGTTTATTACGCAAACTTCTTGATTTATTCACACAATAATCACGCTTAGAGATCATGTGGCATGTCTATTACACTTACAATGGTATCAGAGCGAGATCTAAGTTTGATTTAATTTCTAGGGTTTATGGACTTTAATTTGGGATTTTTGGCTTGGAGCTTGATTTGCCTAAATTGATGATTGGGTTATGTTTATTTGATGTTCAATTAGATTTGTGCATCTTTGATTTTGTGAAAAATTGATAGGATTAATTTTCCCCAAAATATACCCTTGGCCGAAAATTACCCTAGATAGTTCATGGTGGAATTTTGGAAATTTGACAATTGGATGTGTTAAATAGCATGATAGAAATATTGAATGTTCGTTTAATTGGATTGAAATCAAATTGAATGATTTTTGTTGCTATTGCCGTGAACTTTGAAGCATGTTGTAGAATTGATTTTGCTTCAATTTGTGTTGGACATGAATTGGAAATGTTAAGCATGCTTAATTAGATTAATTAGTGTTTTGGAACTAGATTAATTAATTAATTGTGTTAATTACACTTCAATTGAATTAATGTGTAATTTGGAATGATATATTAATTTAATTTGTTGTAATTGGGCTTAATGGGCTTGGTTTGGCCAAGTTTGGTTTAGGATAATTGGTTGGATCCAATTGGGCCTAAACCATTTCCATAAAGTCCAAAATATGACAATTGGGTCTTTAATAATTTAATTGGGCCTAATGGGCCAAAATTGATTCTATGGCATAGAGTGATTCCTATTGAGCCTAGGTATTATTGGTTAGATCCATTTTGGCCAAAGCCCACGCCTAAAGAATTAATTAAAAGCTCATTGCACTTTAATTGAATAGTATTGGATACTAATTGGACCTTTGAGACCCATTAAAATTGGATTTGGAATCCAAGTCTTTAAGGCAGATAAAAGTGTAATTATTTAATTTGAAATTAAATATGAATTAGTATTGGATATAATTTAAATTGGATTTAAAATTGTAGTTCGATATAATTCAAGAATACGTACTTTGAGTATTTATTATTAAACGAGTTGGACTCGCGCAAATCAAATCGTTGTTTGAACATTTGATGGTCATTAATTCAATGATTAATTAATTGGATTAGATTGATTGATAACATGCTTTGTGTGAATGCTTGGATGTATTGTATGAATAATGTATATCATATGGATATTAGAAGGGTGAGGGCAATTTTGGAAATTGTTGTAATAAATTTAGAATTTATTAAATTGGACCTGCGTATCCAGCCTATTATCTCCTTATCTCATTGTATTTCTCTTCTCACCAATTCCCCTCATTGTAAATGAGGTTTCTTTAGAAGTATTATGTAATTGGGTAGAAGTAAGAATAGTGCTAGCGGGAGAGAGGAAAGTGAGAGATTTATTCTAGGAACAAATTGTATTATATATCCATCCACATATCATTATTATTTATTTCGCGCCTTATTATGCTTTTAGAATGCATGCTTAAGGGTGTATGATGAGACCTAATCAAAGATAATAAAATGGTTGCCAAATCGCGACAAAAACCCTCATTTTATATTAAGCATTTTTTCCTTCCATTGAGTGATTCTCTCTCAAGATCCAAGATTGGCATTGGTTTGTTGGCCAAAGTCAAGACCATTGTCCATCGCGGATGTGTTTGAATCACGAAAGCTTTGTTCCATATCGTACGTCTTGGGCAAGTTGTGATTTGTTGGCCAAAGTCAATGTCACTTCTTGTTCATCGACCTCGATTGCGAAGCTTTCCCACTGTCAGTGGGTCACGTTTAACTGGTTTCATTAAGCTTGTTAAGCCAAAGCCAAGGCTTAGTTGATTCAGAAGAAAAAGGTTAGGAAATATATTAGATATATTGGCATATATTGGATATATGTTTCGGACTTGGAGGTCCACCTACTGGATCTAGGAATTGGATGAGATCCAATTGATCTTAGAGATCTACCTACTTAAGTTTCATACAACTTGTTGGCCAAATTCAAGGTTGTGTGTTATTTAACGGGATCCTAGCCCACTAAGAAACTAGGTTTCCTGAGTACTCCACAGATGGTTAGAGGCTCGCCGAAAAATAGTGGGAGACAAGTATTAAATTTACAATTTCATTTAGATACTTGCCAATACGCGCTCATTTCATTTTTCGTCATTAATTATTTAAATATATTAGTTGGACTAATATTCAATTGTTGTTTTAATTTTACAGTTAGACTGTATTCAAACTACTTCATTTGTAGTTGATTATATAATTGGATTATGGTAATCAATACATTTGAATGTAAACGATCAATTGTAGTTGATTATATAGTTAGACTATAGTAATCATTACATTTAATTGTACTAGAAATTGTTGATTGGATAGTTGGACTATAGTAATCAAGATGACTGAAATATTAGCGTCAAAGGACATAATCCTGGGGAAAAATGTCTTTAACGGCTTTAGTTTTCAGATTGGGAATAAAACTTCACGATAGTCCTGGGAGCTGAGAAGTTATTTTATTTGATAGAGAAACCTCTCAAGCATGAGCCCGGAGTTGAGCGAATAGTAGAGCATGAGCTTAGGAAGACTCATTGTGATGATAACTTTAGTGTTCAATCCGTTATGCACAGCCAGAGCTTCTTAAAAGGACATATCCCAAGTTGTCTGCCTAAACTGTGGCAAACGGGGTCACTAGAAGTGTGACTGCCGTATGGACAAGGCAGACATGAAGGAAGTGAAGGCGGGACAAGGCTCTGGCTTCAAGTATGTTTGTTATAAATATGTTCACTACTAGTTTTAAAATTGGATTTTTGATACTAGATGTGGTACATAAATATATGCACTGATGTGTAGGATCTGCTGATAAGCAGGACAATGGCTTCAGATGAGATCGACCTATGGGTCAGAAACAGGACATGAGTCGTTGTTTTGGCCATAGAAACCTAAGTTTTGGAACTGCCATTTGGGCATGTACTTAAATTAGGAGACTGTTATAGTGTATCCAGTTTGACTAGGAACATAATCTCTGTATCTAGTTTAACTCGTTGCGGGTATACCTTTATATTCCGAAACACCGGGTGTTTTTTTTATAAAGATGATATCGAGATATCTACATTAGATGTAAATAATGGTCTTTATATTTTGAATATAAATGAATCTCAAACATATAACATGACAAACAAACAGCTCAAATTGAATAAATCAAATGAGACTTATTTGTGGCATTGTCGTCTGTGACACATTAACAAGACTCGTATATCCACAATTTCGAAAAGTGTATACTTGGACAAATTTGATCATAATTCAAATGATGTCTACGAATCTAGTTTATTAGGCAAAGTGCCTAAAACACTTTTTACTTTGTAAGAGTGCAAGTGCCGCTGATTTGTTAGCCATCGTTCATAGTGACGTAAGTGGGCCCATGTCTTGCTAGGCTAGAGGTGGATATGAATACTTCGTAACTTTTACGGATGTGGCATCACTTTACGGTTATGTGTATCTTTTGAAACACAAGTCAAAGACTTTTGAGTAATTCAAAGAGTTTCGACACGAAGTAGAAAACATAATAGTAAAAGTATTAAAAATATTACGGTCGGACCATAGTGTAAAATACTTAAACATATGAGTTTCAAGATTACTTGGAAGAGTATGGTATTCTTTCACAGTGGACTCCTCCCGGAACACTTCAATTTGACGGTGTGTCCGAACAGAGAAACCGAATTTTGTTGGACATGGTAAGGTTGATGATGAGTCGCTCTGAGCTACCAATTTCCTTCTGAGGATACGCATTAAACAGTACAGTACTTATTTTGAATAAGGTTCCATGAAAATCTGTTAGACAAACTTCGTATTAGATATTAACAAGAAATAAACCGGGTTTCTCATTCCTGATGATTTGGGAATGCTGGGCATACGCTAAATGTTTGGATGGTACCAAACTAGAACCCAAATCGGATAAGTGCCTATTTGTAGGTTATCCTAAGGAAACCAAAGTATAGTACTTATACAACTCACAATAGAACAATGTAATTGTTACTCTCCATGCGGTTTTCCTAAGAGGAATTCCTATAAGCAGTGGTAAGTGGGCAGAAAGTAAAACTCGATGAAAATCGGAGTAATACTATTCCAATTACCGAGTCCTCATGGAACACTAACAGTTCATCAGGGATGAAACTGTACCAATAATCTTCGAATACACAAGAACCGCGTAGGTCGGAGAGAGTCAGAAAACAACATGGGAGGTATGGGTTTCTGATCTCACGTCATGTAGATATCAATCTCATTGAGGAAGATGAACCAGCTACGTATAAGGAAGTGATACAAGGTATCGACTCCTTTTATGGAAAAGTGCCATGAGGTCCGAAATTGATTCCATGTATATCAACTAAGTTTGGACACTGGTTGATGTATCATAAGGCATTGTGCCTATTGGTACTATATAAGTCTTCAAGGAAGACATACATGGATGGCAACATACAAATGTACACAGCTAGGCTTGTACAGAAAGGGTATCGTCAACGACATAGTATCGACTACGATGAAATTTTTTCATCTGTTGCCATGATTAAATCCATTTGAATAATGCTTGCTAATGCTGCATATTTCATTTATGAAATATGACAGCCAAACGCCAAAACCGCTTTCCTTAACGGAAACCTTTTGGAGGATGTTTATAAACATCCTGACGGTTTTGTCGTACCAAGACATGCAAACAAGGTTTGCAAGTTAAATCGATCCATTTATGGATTGAAGCAAGTATTGCGTTCTTGGAACCAGCGTTTTGATGTAATCATAATGGTATATGATTTAATTCAAAACGAATATGATTCTTGTGTATATAAGAAGGTTAGTGGGAGCGCACTGACAATGATTGTCATTTACATTGATAATGTATTGCTTCTCGGCAATAACATTCCTATGCTATAATCGGTGAAAGCTTGGCTTTCATTAAAATTCTCCATGGAATACTTGGGAGAGACAACATTTATTCTAGGAATAAGGATCTATTGGGATAAATCTAAAATTTATTGGCACTCTCCGAGAACTCGTACATTGAAAGACATGTACTCGACCTGGTGTCTCATATGCTTTGAGCATATGGAGTCACAATCAGGCCAATCCAGGTGATAGTCACTGGATTGATGTAAAGAACATCATTATGTATCTTGGACGAACTAAGGATGCGTTTTAAAAATATGGGGAAAAGAGAACTTGAGGTGACTGGGTTCACCGCTGGAAGTTTCCAAACCGATGAAAACAATTGTAAGTCGCAATAAGGGTACGTATATAGTTTGAACAACGGAACAGTGAGCTGGAAATCTTCCAAGCAAGATATTGTTGCCGAATAAACAACAAAAGCGGAACATTGATGTAGCTGAGGCAGCAAAATAAGCATTTTTGGATCTATAAAATTCCTAATTAGATTAGGAGTAGTTCTGTTAGCAGCTGAGCTAGGCTACAGCATAGGCTAAGGAACCACGGTCTCATCAATGATCCAAGTATGTACTTCAACTATTTCATCTGATTCGTGAGATCATACATCGTGGCGATGTGATGATCGAATAAATCGCATCAGATGATAACCTTGTAAATCCGCTGACGAAAGTTGTTTCTCAGTAGAAGTTTGAGCGACCCATATATAGTTCAGGTGTATGACACTTGAGTGATTGGCTATAGGCCAAGTGGGAGATTGTTGGACAATTATGACCCATAGCATCACTATTTGTACAGAACATGGTGTTGTTGTACAAATTAACTATGTGACAAAAGAAATTGCTCTTTTATCATTTGTAATTGGATTACTCGGATATATAAATGATAAAAGTCCTTATGATTAGTTCCGGATTAATAACATATGAGACAGTATTAATCCACAAAGGTTTAATCATTAAATATCCCTAGTCGTAGTATTATCGAGACTGGACATCGATAATGCGGAATATGCTAGTATTACACTTGTGCATGTTATGGAAGCGTAACGACATAGTTCTCATATATTTGGGTATTGGATACTCATGCAAGTGTAATAGGAGGTTCTGTTTACCGATGGTACGGAAACAGCTTCGCTCTAGATAGACCCCTCAGAATCTCATTGGTAGTATGACTATGTGTCTATGGGAATCCGAATCAGGGTAGGTGTATTTGAACTTAACCTGAGACTTGCATCGCTAATACTTGCGACAATCAATATACTTTGGTTTTGGTCGTCTGGGGCTTTAACAGGTTCTGTGTACGCCTCTTCTGGGTATACTGAGAATCGTAGTGTATTGGGTGTGATGTCAAGATGGAAGTATCACTTCAGTCATATGGAGATGATGATCATATCGGGATACAGAACTGGTACTCTAAGTGTTATAGCCATCGGGGAAGTATGACTAGGTCATGACTTTCTGATCATAAAGAGACTAGTTACTAGTGATCCGATATATACTTCGTACGAGGTAGACACAACTTCAGCCCTAGGCCTAGCATGTGACATCCGATACTGGATCGTAATACGCAATACTACGTAACTACGCCTGAAAAAAAATCTTGTATTCCGTAGAAGAATATTTCTGGAGAATTGGGTAGGCACGGTGTTTTGCTAGAAACCAATCATGTCTTGTAAATCGGTAAGAACGTGGTACCGGGTACGCACGTATTCGGATAGTCCGATAACTGTATTTACTGCCAACATATCCATGGATCTCTTGGGTCGCATCCCAAAGATTCATCGATGATATTTGACTCGAACAATATTAATCTGGGATTAATTTAGAGAGAGAAAATTAATCTGTGATTAATTACGACAAGAATTAATCTGTGATTAATTATCAGAGAAAGAATTAATATGGGATTAATTACGTCGAGATTTTATCTGGGATTAAATTCGTCGAGAGGAGAGAACGCGATTAATTTGGAATTAATCGGTAAAATAAATTTAATAGTTAAATTAGATTTTACTATTTAATTTATTTAATTGGGCTAAAATAATATATTAGATATATTAATTGAAATCAGATTTCAACGCGGAATTAAATTGGATTTTAATTCTAGCGAAAGAATTAATTTGGAAATAATTTGTAAGCAACTTTAATAATAATTTTGCGAGGAATAATTATTTAATTAAATTAAATTTAATTACTCCGCGACGAAAAATTCGTTTAATCGGATTAAACGAATCCGAGCCCAAAATGTGATGGGACTCACTCATTTACATCAATTAGTCACTATTTATGGAAGTAGTTGGGATAATAAATTGGATTCTATTTACCTATCACACCTAGCAAGTGGAAACAACAATGATATTCTTACATAATTTTGTACATAAAATTTTCCCGAATGTCTCACTGTAGCTACAGTGTAGCTACAGTAATTCACTGTAGCTACAGTAATTCACTGTAGCTACAGTGAGACATTCTGGATAATTTTATGTATAAAATTATGTAAGAATATCATTTTTGAAGTGGAAATATACAACTATTGAATTATTGGATATATTCAATTTTTTTTATTGTCTCTCTCTACACAGCTTTGGCCGTGAGGCCATTAATCTGTTATTTTTCCATTATGGCCGTGTGGCCATTGAATCCATTTTTTTAAAATGGCTTCCTTTTGGAATTTGAAAATGGCCTCTGAATTTTTCAATTTGGCCAAGAAAGCAAAAGGCATTTACTCTCTTTCTGGATTGGGCGAAAAGATTAAGCCACTGACTTCTCTTTTTATATATGCCGTGAGAAAGAAAAGAATTTGCCAATTTTTTTTTCATCTCTTGGTCAAGGCCCATTGGCCACTGCCTCTGCATTTTTGAAAATGACAAAAGGCATTTAGCCTTTTCTTTAGAAGATAAGGCTGAATGGCCTCTACTTCTTTGGCAGTGCCGATTGCTTCCTCTCTCTCCAGGCGAATTGTTTCTTCTCTTGGAGAGCAAAATTCTGCCACTTTAGTTATTGCTAGCACATATGGGAGTCAAATGATAGTGATAGGGATACTCACCCATGAGCTTGGAACCTTCAACATCCACGGAAATTTTGAAAGTCAAAGTCGATCAATGTAAGTTTATTCCGTAAACTTCTTGATTTATTCACACAATAATCACGCTTAGAGATCCCGTGGCATGCATAGGACACTTACAAAACACACACAAAGTCTGAATTCCATTTTTGTGTTAACCTGAGTTGTCTATGTGACCATGCAATTATGTATTAGGTCTGAGCTAACTATCTAGTTCTTATCCATTCACAAACACATTACTTGTTACTTATCCTTTTATCTGATCACTCACATACTTTAAATTATGTTTATCGTCTATAGTTTTAAACATCTTAATGTATATATACACACATCAAGTTTCTATATCACTGTCAACCATGTCAAAACCCAATCATGCTTTCACTGCGCTACTTTAATATCATTTCTCCTTCCTGTACACTCGATGCTAATCTAGATCAGGCAATTAATAAAACTTTCTTGCTTCCATTTTCCTGAAATATCATCAAATCGGTATAATACAATACTCTTTCTATCAACATTTAACACATTATTATCAACCATGCATACATGTATATGTAGTCATATTATCATGCACTAGTCTTTTGCAAAATGTTCCTTCTGTGTAATCATTCGACACATACAATCATTAATCATATATATATGCATCTAAATGTAATCATGCTATAATGCATTAACATCAACTATATGCATCTCAAATGATTACTAGAATATATGATTTATATGCATGACTTGTAAACTATACTCTACTTTAAAATGCTATGCTTTTAGAAAATATTTTTTGAAGACTTTCTGAAAATTCTTTTATGAATACTCATTTCTTAAAATTCTTTGTTGAAAACTTTACTTTTCTTTTTTCTTTCTGGAAAAACTCTTTCTCAACTTTTTACAAAACTTGTCTGAAAATTAATAAACTCAAATCATAATGCGGGCATCGTGTACCTCAGTGAAAATCCGGTGTCCATGGGCGTTACGTATCACCGTCCCCCTGAATGCACCTCTCCACCCAGGAAACGACTCAACTGGACGTAGCCACAAATTAGAACTGGGGGTGCGGATCTATGCTACCACCTAAGCTATGAACTAGAGTCCAGGTACACGAACCTATGCCGTCATCCTGGCTCTGAAACTAGGATCTAGGGGCGTTACGTATCGTCGTCCCCTTAGTCCTCTACATGTGCACATGTCTCTGTCCGTCAATTCCATATTGTCTCAAGTTACATACTGGGGTGAGTTTTTCCCTCATGCCTCGAAAATATAGAATTCATGCTTTGTATCTCAAAACTGTAAGAAACATTTTCTGAAATACAATTCTTTCAAAAGCATCTGAAATTTTTCTTTAAAACACTTTGAATTTCAAAAACATTCTTAACTTTAGCTCAACTTTTGAAAATCATAACACACAATTATGCATATACATTTCTTATGCTTCCACTTACCCTTGCCATGCTTTCTTATATACTTATCTTCATGTTGTCATACATTTACATATGTTCATGCATACCTATAAATTAATGAAGTTACTGTTCACGCGCGACTTTCTTATTGTTCACGTGCGCCTTTCTTCTTCATTTTGCATGATTTCGGGCACGAATCGGAGAAACCATCACCACCATCTCGTAGTACTCGTCGAGGGCTTCGATTCGGCGGGTGGCTCGGGCCCTGAAACGAAGCGACAAGCCGAAACCGTCAAACCCATTTCGCGACTGTTTCCTTCTCTTTCTCGCCGATTCCGGTGATCCCTGTGACGGTACCGGGCACCAGCAGGTGCGCCGTGGCTGGATGCTTCGTGCGCCGGTGTTCCGCCGGTGTGAGGTTGGCCGGAAGGCCACCGGTGAGAAGCTTCCCTCTCTCCCTCTCTCTCCACGCGTTTTCCCTTCTCTGCCCTTCTTTCATTTTTCATTTTTTGAAATGAAAAAAAAAAGTAACAAAAATATCACCCATCCAAGAATTACCAAAATGCCCCCACTTAGAAGGGTATTTTCGGAAATCATCAATTTTGAAGCCCTTCCGGCGTGATTTCCGAAAATTATTCAACATGAAAGTTGTTCGTCTTGGAAAAATGAGTTTGATGGTTCAAGAATGCACTCAATCGGAGTTCGGTTACTACTTTTGTGACCGAAACCGCAAACTTTACGCGAATAATAAAAATTGCGCAACTGATTTTTGAAACGACGCGTCTTCTAACGCGAAAAATCTTCACTTTATATTATTTCGCCCCATATATCATCGCTTAAACTCTTATTCTTTATGAATCCTATTCCGAGACTATATCTTCAGTCCGGGAACCTTCCAGAACTGTCAGGTAATCCAGCAATCATCTGGCTTTGAGAGATGATTTTCGAGCCAAATACACCTAAGGTATGACCTGAGGGTTCCTTGATCTCCATTTCCATCTTATTCTACATATTTATATTTCTGGTCTTACAAAGTATCTCCAACCGGATTTAATATATATCCGATCAGATATGCCCAATGTATGTATAAATGTTCGGAAACATGTAAAATATTCGGTTAGGCTTCAGATGTAGGAAACCAATTTCTCACGGAGCGGAAGCGTGTTAGGCACCAAGATCGACCTTGAAATATTTTATTAATTTACCCATTCTTAGCCGAATTTGACCAGATCTTTTAGACTTATTTTGCTTCTATTTTTTACTAATTTTCAACCCCAGAATAGCCCCCGAACAGCATCCCAAAAATTTGACTATTTTGTACAAGTCATGCACGCAAGGCACATACAAAAACAACCCATGTTATGCATGAATGAGGGCAGCAATTCAGGTCTAATGTTTTCCATAAAAATAGCCCCACAACACCCTTGATTCGCCCTTTAATATCCCGAGAGAGATGCACCGAAAAATAACACAAAGACACTCCCCAAATTCAAGCAATAAAAGGCGACAGTGAGCATATTTTTCTGCTCACTGCCCTGTGTATGTAAAGAAGAAAGAAAAGTGTTTTCAATTTGATCTCTAATGAGTCTTTCGTGCTATGACTCGCAACCAACAAAAAAAATGGTGGGTTTGACTCACAAAACCAATCTCTAAACACTTTAAATATCAAGATTATCACACATCAAACTTTTTCTTTTATTCTTCTTGCTTTTTTTCCTTTCAACACTTGAAAGAAAAAATAAGAACAATGTGGCTAGGGTTTCATCAAATGAGATTAGAGTAAAAAGGAAAATATTTTTCCTATTTATATATATGGTTTAATTTGTTATAAAAAACAAATCAAACTCTTTCCCTTTCCTCTCTAAATTTCGGCCATATGGCTATTTTTGTAACCAAAATTATTTTATTTAATGTTATAATCAAGACATTAATATGTTACTTATTAAAAAGATGTAACTACTAATTTTGGTAATGAAAAGTTTTAAAATCAAAAATTAAATTTATTAATTTCCAAAATAATATATTAAATTATAAAATATAATTTAATAATTATAAATTTTTTAATATATTAAATGATTATCTCATAATCATTAATTTAATGAAAACCTTATATTAAATTTAACATAATGTCTCATATGTGACAAAATATATATTATTAATCACATTAATAATAATAATATAAATGAGTTTATAATTAGACTATACAATTATATTTAATTTGCTACATTATATCGAGCTAGTAAGGGGACCAAATGGATCCATAGTTCCGAGCTCCAGTAATCCCGAAATATTAATTAAACTCTTTAATTAAATATTCTGAATTACTAAATTTAGGAGCTACACTCTCGTAGCCGTAGGTAAATAATATAAGCCGAACTACGTCGGTGTCCATCGATATAGTCATTGCATACGGATCGGCCCTTCACGAGTATCTCATAATTAGAGCCGGGTCATAATGTTCATTATACCCCTATAATTATTTTTGCCTAAAGTATCATTGATTCTCTAATGAACGATATATTCATAACCATTATGAATATTAATCTTTCTATTTGTAATAGAAATACTTGAGCGCTTTAATAGTTCAAATACTGAATCAACTCTTAAGGAAGATACTCATGTTCTTCACGCAAGAAGAAGTGAACTCCATATCTATGTAAAACATCCCCAGCTACACCAAACCATATCCCCAAAATATGTAGCTATTGATCGGGATTGCTACACCAACCTCACATTTGTAAATCAAAAGACATAGCCTGCAATG
Organism: Zanthoxylum bungeanum; assembly: GCA_019454045.1. Taxonomy (NCBI): domain Eukaryota; kingdom Viridiplantae; phylum Streptophyta; class Magnoliopsida; order Sapindales; family Rutaceae; genus Zanthoxylum; species Zanthoxylum bungeanum. Next base: position 14,337 of record SKCR01041443.1, read on the forward strand.
CAGGAGTTCGCAGTACACTCAAGATTTAGATTAATCTGTATATGGCCATCTAGTAGATTAAAATGAATTTATTTATTTTAACGGATATCATAATAACTTCATTTCTATCTTGATCCAGTCCTATATGATCACATCATATAAGGTGCCTTCATTCTCTTGTCACCACTTGGATGATCCCGGATCAAGGTCGCCATACAATTATAGAATGAACCGCAGCTATAGATAAACCACAGATAAAGTACCCACTTTTTTTACTCTCTATGGACTATTTTAGATTACTAACTTCAGACTTAAATCCTCTTGTGTATGAAACTCATACACTAAGTCTATAGGCAAATAAGTAATTTAGGGTAAACAAGATAATTTACAATATGCGATTTAAATCAAAACATTTAATAAATTAGCAATGCATCTTTTATTTTATAACAAATCATTATGTTTACATTACATGAAGTTCTAGGGCATATATCCCAATAATTTCATACTTGCTCTAGAGAAGATGAGACATGTCACATAATCATAAACCCTCTAGGTGACCTTCAAACACTTTAGCCGACAAGGTCTTTGTAAACAGATCAGCTGAGTTCTCTGCGGATGCAATCTTCGTGACAAAAATGTATCATCTCTGCACTATCTCCCTGATGAGATGATATTTCCTCTCTCTATGTTTTTCTCTTTTGTGGCTTATTGGTTCATTGGAATTCGCCAATGCACTACTATTATCGCAATAAAGTGTGAGTGTTTATCCATATCTGGAACAACTTCCAGATCTCCCAAGAATTTTTAGAGCCAGACTGCTTCCTTAGTTGTTTCGCAAGCTGCTACATACTCAATCTTCATGGTGGAGTCAGCAATACAAGATTGATTTATGCTCATTCACGCAATGGCCCCACCACCTAGGGTAAACACTTATCCAGATGTTAATTTCCTAGAATCAACATCCGTTTGAAAATCAGAGTCTATATATCCCTTGAGGATCATATCCTCACCTGAATATACAAGCATATAATCCTAGTTTAGACTAGAACCTACCGACTACTCCCACTATAAAACAAATGCCAGGTCTCATGCATAACATAACATACATGAGACTTCCAACTGCTGAGGCATATGGGATATGTCTCATTCCATACCATTTACTACTTCAGCAGAACTCTGAATGAAACACAACTCAACTACACAACCACTGAAAAGGAGTTGCTCGCAGTTGTGTTTGCTTTTGATAAATTCTGCTCCTATCTGTTGGGTCCCAAAGTGGTGGTTTACACAGATCATTCAACAATTAAATACCTGATCGTGAAGAAAGATGCCAAACCCAGATTGATCCGTTGGGTGCTTCTACTGCAAGAATTTGACGTGGAGATCTGAGACAGGCAAGGGACAGAAAACCAAGTGGCAGATCACTTATCGAGGCTCGAGAATGGAGAAACAGCTGGCAACGAACTAACAATCAAAGAAATTTTTCCAGATGAACATTTGTTTACCATGAAACAACATGATGTCCCTTGGTATGCTGACTATGTAAACTACATAGTATCGGGAAAATGGCCATTGGAATAGACACGTCAGCAACGAAAGAAGTTCTTCAAAGAAGTTGAGCATTATGTCTGGGATGAGCCGTACTTGTTCAAATATTGTGCTGATCAATTACTGAGGCGTTGTGTTCCACATTAGGAGGTCAATAGTGTCTGTCAGCACTGTCATTTAGGTCAACTACATAATATTTGATGTACAAATCATTTTGGTTGTGATTGGAAATCATCTAAGCTTGTTTTGAACAACTTATGACTAAAATGATTAAAATGGAAAGTTTTGGGGTTGTATGGTAATTTACTAAAATTTTGATTTCTGGGTTTAACTTTCTGTTTTTGAGTATTGAGTGATTAAAATAAATAATTTTATTTTAATTACCCAAGAAAAATTAAAGAAATTGGAAAATTTGATTTGCCCGCATTCCGCTGTTTAACCCGGGTATTTTGCCCAAAACCCCAACACTATTCACGTAAATATGGCTGATTTGGGCAGTGAGCTGGGCGCATTTTCAGGTCCAAAATAGTCCAGATCTGATCCGTCATTCTGGGGCTGTTAAGGGACTATTCTGGGGCTGAAATTTTGTTCAAAACAGAAGCAAAATCTCAGTGGTGGAGTTGGTAACATTCGGCCTTTAGGAGAGGGGCAAAAAAAAATTTCTAGTCCGATCCTGGGTGTCTAACGTATTTCCGCTGCGTTAGGAAAGTGGTGCCTACAAAACATACACTACCCATTTTATTAATGAAAGTCTTGTTTAAATAATACAATGAAAACCCTAATTTTAATATATTAAAAATTAAAAATCAAAAATAACCCTACCTAATAATCCCACTGGCCCACATCAATCCCACGTTGATCACATGACTCACGTTAATGGATTCACTTTAATAGAGCCCCTAAGCTGAGCAACTTTAATAAAGCCTATAAGCTGAGCAAAGCAAATGCATGGCTCACTTGACAATGTGAAATGCTAAATAAGTAACAAATAAAACATTGGCCCTTAATTTTCGGCTCACTCTATAATAAACACCAACATTAAAATTTTGGGCCTCTAATAATCGTCCCACTCTAAAATAAACAACAACATTAACCCCGTTTGGGAGGCCTTAGATTTTATATCTTGTACCCCCTTCATTGTAATAAATGTCGATATTAACCCCTAGTAGGCCTACATTTATATCTCCTGGACCCCCTTCATTGTCAAGTAACGTGTTTGGGTTATTGAACCTCTTCCTTGGAAGCTTGGATTCATGCTTTGAAACTTGTTTTCCTGACGCTACATGTATTATATCATTCCCCCATTTTTTAAGAAGATTTGTGCTCGAATCTTAAAGGTCAATCTTTAACGTCCAAACACTTTTACCTCTGACCAAATCTGGTTTACGTTTTTTTTGTTTGTTGTTTTTTTTAGTTGTTGCACGAAACTTAGCAAGAGATGAGTAATAATAAAACAAAACTTAATGAGCCACTAACGAAGAGAGATGAAAATGCATGCAAAAAAAATAATTAAAAAATTAAAAATCAAACATAAGCGAAGAGCTATGAAGATGCATGCAAAAAATAAGAAAAATAAAACTTAATAATCCACTGACGCAAAGACACTGACACAAGCAAAAAAGAAAACTAACCAAGACACTGACGCGCGCAAACCGAAACTGGCGTGAACTTGTTTTTTTTTTTTTTTGTTTCGTTTTTTTTTTTTTTTGAAAGAATAATATCGAATCCAACAATGAAAATTAACAGAAAGAAAGAAAAAAAATATCAAAAAAGAAAAAAGACATAAAAAAAATTAAAAAGACACAAATGACTAGATATAACCTGCTCTGCAACCAAAGCTCTGAATACTAATTGATAAGAACTTGTCTGGAACAAAGCCAAGCAAAACCATAAAAGATTATTATGCACGCAATTGGTGTGAACCTCACAGGAACAAAACCACTGAAATCCACAAAAGATTGTTATGAGACGACGGGGTTTGAAGATTAGAAAACTGTGAAGAACAAAGTCTCACTAACCTCTAATTGCTTGAAATACCACAAAGGATTTTGAAGAGAATCCACTCTTCTATGACTAGCCTTCCATGGCCTCACCATCAATGTGTCTCACAACAATATTAAGTTTTAGAGTCAAACATTCACTACCCATTTTATTAATGAAAGGCTTTTTTAAATAGAACAATGAAAATTCAAATTTTAATATGTAAAAAACTAAAAATAACCCTAAATAATAATCACACTGGCCCACGTCAATCCCACATTGATCACATGGCTCACATTAATGGATTCACTTTAATAAAGCCCTTAAGCTGAGCAACTTTAATAAAGCCTATAAGCTGAGCAAAACAAATGCACGGCTCACTTGGCAATGTGAAATGCTAAATAAATAATAAATATAATCTTGGACCCCTAATAGTTGATTCACTCTAGAATAAACACCAAAATTAACCCCCTATAAGAAGACTTCGCTTGTATATTTTGGACCTCTTTCATTGCAATAAACACCAACATTAACTCCCTCTGGGAGGCTTTCGGTTGTAACTCTTGGACCCCCTTCATTGTCAAATAACGTGAATGAATTGTTGGGCTTCTTCCTTGAAGGCTTGGATCCACATTTTGAAGCTTGTTTTCTTGCGCTCTATGTATCATATCATTCCCCATTCTTTGAGAAATCCTCAAATCTTGAAGGTAAATCTATAACCCCTAGGCACTTTTACCTCTTACCAAATCTGATTTGTCTTTCTTTTCTTTTTTCTTTTTGTTTGTTGTTTTTTTTTTAGTTGTTGCATAAAACTTAGCAAGAGATGAGTAATAATAAAAAAAACTTACTGAGCCACTAACGAAGAGAGATGAATATGCATGTAAAAAAAAAATAATTAAAAAAAGAAAAAACAAAACAAAACTTAAGACGAAGAGATATGAAGATGCATGCAAAAAAAAAGAAGAAAAAAAAAGCCATTGTTGCAAAAAATATGCATGCAAAAATCGAAAACTAACCAAGACACTGATACAAACCGAAACTGGCTTGAAGTTGTTGTTTATTTTTTTGTTTAATTTTTTATTTTTTGAAAAAAAACAATTCGAATCCAACAATGAAAATTAATAGAAAGAAAGAAAAAAAAAGACTAATAAAAAGAAAAATGACACAAAAAAATTTAAAAAGACACAAATTACTAGATATAACCTTTTATGCAACCGAAACTCTGAATACTAATTGATAAGAACCTGCTTGGAACATAGCCAAGGAAACCCACAAAAAATTGTTATGCACGTAAATGATGTCAATCTCGCAGGAACAAAACCTGTGAAATCCACAAAAGCTTGTTATGAGTGACCAGGAAAGGACATCGAGGTTTGAAGATTAGAAATTCGTGAAGAACAAAGCCTCATGAACCCCTAATTGTTTGAAACGCCACAAAGGATAACAACCTCATTTGATAAGTTTTGAAGAGAATCCGCTCTTCTATGGCTAGCCATCCACGGCCTCATCACCAATGTACCTCCCAACAATATTAATTTTTAAGGTCAAACATTCACTACCCATTTTATTAATGAAAAGCTTGTTTAAATAATACAATGAAAACCTAATTTTAATATCTTAAAAATAAAAAATAACCATAGTTAATAATCTCACTAGCCCACGTCAATCCCACGCTGATCGTTTGCTCATATTAATGGATTCACTTTAATAAAGCCCTTAAGTTGAGCAACTTTAATAAAGCCCCTAAGCTTAGCAAAACAAATGCATGGCTCATTTGGAAATGTGAAATGCTAAATAAATAACAAATATAACCTTGCGCCTATCATTCCGCCCACTCTAGAATAATTACCAACATTAAAATCTTGGGCCCCTAACAGTTGTCTCACTCTAGAATAAACACCAACATTAACCCCATCTGGGAGGACTTCGCTTGTATATCTTCGACCACCTTAATTGCAAAATAACGTGAATGAGTTATTGGACTTCTTCCTTAGAGGCTTGGATCCACGCTTCGAAGCTTGTTTTCATGACACTCCATGTATCATATCAGTATCACTGTCCCCCTAGTTATATTTCTGTAAATGTCTATATCATGGGGTGTTAAGTATCGTCGTCCCCCAAAATACAATGTCGGGTCCTGACCCGTTACGTATCGTCGTTAGCTAAGCCCTAGATCTATAGTTACACATGTGCACATGGTATTTGGTAAGAAAATCACAATCATCATTACCATCATAAATCATAATCATTGTCGTGAAAATTCTATAAAAACATTATCCTCTTATCTAATTACCCTTCTTCTAGTTTTAAGACTCTCCAAAGCTGCCTTCTTTGCAATTTATTCCTCCTACTTCTGTTTTTTTTTTTTCTCAATTTTGGTTCAAGACAATTGAAATTTTCACCTTTTTTCTCTCTTATAGTTTCAACCAAGTGAGGGAAATAATAGCTTTTTGTGTTTTGTTTTAATTTAATGCAAACAAAGTATAAATTGTTAGAGCTTTCTAGAAAATTTCCCAAGGTGGGCTTGCCATGGTCTAAATTTTTGGGCTTGATTTTTCTAAGTCTAATTAAGCCCAAATAAGTTTTAATGGATTCAATTTAATGCCCACATTTGCTAACTTATATTTGTTAATTTGGTTTGCATTAATTTAATATGTGGAATTCCCATTTTAGTCACTAAAAATTTTACTACAGTTATTATGCAACAGTTAGTCCATTACACTTCCCCTTAAAATGATTCGTCCTCAAATCAAAATATATCAAGGAACGGGGCATACCTTCATTGGTGATAACTGACGGAACAGTTATGGCATCACTTGTTGAGATGTATGCCATAAAATTCTAATGTAAACAAAATTTTATTTTAAGTAATAAATGATGTACTTTTTCATTTATCAAAATGTTGATTTTAAAGTCGCATATTATAAATTATCATGCATGTCCCTGGATACTAAATGTATTTTTAGACTTAATGTATAAGTATTATAGACAAGAGGATTTAAGTATGAAATTAGTAATCATAAATAGTCCGTAAAGTGACAAACACTTTATTTGTGGTTTATCTATATAATGACCAAAAACAACTTTAGCAGCATAGTTAAAGTCGTACCTCCCTTACTTAGATAATAATTTTTCCCCAAACTTAAATAAAATTTTGGAGACGACTTTTTGGGCCAAATGGGCCCAACGTTTTCTTGTAGGCCAAGATCAAGATAAAGGCCCATCACTAATAGTGTCACGAGTCAACATTTAAATCAACTAAAGCCAAAATAACTTTTGCATATTTAGACCAAACCTCTCCAATTTCTAGAGATTTCCACACCACTCATGACTTATTACATAACTTGAATTAAAGAATTAAAACAAATATATATATATATCATCGCCAAAAACCCCCCATTGAGGCCGAGAGTTAGCAACAAGAATAACCTTGGGATTTTTCATTTTTTCTTTGTAAATTTTCTAGAAAATCAAGTGCAACCCATTACTACTCAAGCTTAGGAAGAGGAAATCAAGTCTTAGGAATTCAATTGATGAAGAGAATAACTTGATTTAAGGTGAGAAAATCTTGACTCAAATCATAGATTTTGAGTTTTGATGAAAGGATGAATGATTGACGTTGTTAGCATATATTTGATTATATTTTAATGATTATTGATTTAAGAAAGTGATTATTATGAGAAATTCCCAAATTATGGAAACCTTAAATATTGATATAAGTTGGGGTTTGTGAGATTTGAGTATTGTATTGATGTTAGAATGTTAGATTAATGATGATTGGAATGCTTGTTGTTGAATTAGCATGTTGTATATGAATTTTTTAAATTGAGGAGGTTGATGTTTGACCATGCTATGAAGAGAAGGAAGGGTTGTTTTTTAATGTAATATAAAGTCTTGAATGATTTTTTTTTATGCAATGAATATATAAAATGGGAGTAGAGATGACTAAGGTTGCAAAAATGATGAAATTTGGTATTTCGGGCGCTAAGTGTTCGACGAAATATAGAGTCTAGATTAAGTTAAGAAATTGGTCATGTCTTATTTTTAATAATGTGTATTTATAATTTTGAAAAATCTGATGGGGGTTACCGAATAGAAGGTATTAAATAAGACAACAGAATAAGGAAGTTAGGCAGTGAAGTTGGTATGTGATATTTTCTGAACAGGTTATAATAATTCGCTTATAAGATGCGATTTTGACGTTCGATTGACGAACCATAAAATTCTTATTAAACTAGACGCATAAAGAATAATATATCCAAAAAGTATAATATTTGGACTTAAGATGAGGCCGAACCAAATTTTTGAAGTTGGGTGTTCTGCAGTCACTGAATTCAGATTTCCTGTCAAAACACCCCCTCAAGTTTGGTTTATTACTTGAATTTATGTAATTGAAATTGAAGTCCGTATAAACCGAAATAAATAAGACTCACTAAGTTCCATTATAGTAAAATTTCAGCATCTGATTCAATCCCAATTAAGTGTAATAAATTTTCAAAGTTAGATATTGAGCAGCCATTTTTTTAGCGATTAAGTAAAATCTAAAATTCCATTATCGCACTTGAGTAACTCCAAACCTAAGCCCATAAAATTTGTAGGTACCATAGATATTTCCAATGTTCAATGAGATTAAATGTCCATGCTTTTCTTATTTTATTATACTTGACAAAATTATTTCGAGTTATAGAAACTAACAATTGCTTTAACTTTAGATCGGAATCTGGATACTTGATGGTCGTCCATGCCGTGAACCGCTCTCGATTCACCATAGCATTGTGAGTAGCGTACTTACTTTAAGAATTTTTCTATTCCTTTATTTATTCAGTTATTATTTTACGACTCATGTGATTCTTAGTTGAGATATATTGAATTATCGATTTAATTCGAATACTATGAGATTTGTGATTTGAGCATAATCAGTTTTTGATAATTTCGTTATCAGATGTGAATTTGATGATGTGATATGGTTTCAAGATCCATGATTTATATTTTTTTATTACAATTGACGGATCTCTTAACTTATGTACATGTAGTTTCTCAGCTCGGAATCAGAGGCACAACGATAGGTAATGTCCTTATAACCCCACTTGTCTCATATAAGACATTCATGAGTGCAGCTTCAGTGACTTGGGGGAGGGCGTTACATAACCCCTCAAGGCATTAGCTTAGACGTATGTGGGATGGCAATACATAACACCCCATGCGTAAGATTTCTATAGATTCTTCAGATTTTGAGTTTTCATATATGTGTATAATGTTTTCTAATAAGAATTTTCCAGAATGAGCTTTGTTTTCGCTTTCATAAGTTCATAAGTAGTTTTGCAGCATAGTTGATTCTGTTATCGATTTATTGACATCTTTTTTATTTTCTTATAACTCCACTAACTGGGTTTAGGACTCACTCCCCCACTCTACAGTTTTGCAGGATCTTCTTGCTGATGAGCCACGAGTTACTTTTAGAGACATGGATCGGGGATAAGGGCCAATGCAGTCATTAGTTTTTTTTGGTTCGCCATGTCCTTGGTTTGCTCTACAAAAGATTAAATAATTAACACACACACACATACACATATTATGTGGTTCACATTTCAAGTGGATCATATAGGTTGTGTCTGCATAATGACATGTTAGTAACTCTTCGAATTGAGGATGTTACAAAGTTGGTATCAGAGCATGATCTAGGGGTCAACGACTATATTAAGGGAGTGTCAGTGTCTTGTATATGCAGTGTATCCGGGGTACTCATATACAAGAGGCTGCTTCTCCAGTATCATTGTCTCAGAGTATGTCTCATTCTTTTTAGTTTTGAATTTCTTGTGAACTTGATTAACCCTATTTACTTTCTCTTCTCATAGAGATAATATGCCACCCAGACTCAGAGGAGGACCTAGACATAGAGGTACAGCTAGACTTGTGGAGGCATCTTGGGATGCAGAGCCAGATCAGATATCGGTGGCACCTTCCATTGAGCCAGACACGAGATAAAAAGTTGAGTCGGTCCATGTGGGAGGTGTATATATTGATAGAGATAGACCTGTAGCTCAGACTAGTTAGCTGCGAGTTTGTAGAAAATTCAGCATTCAGTAGATGATCTTGCTCAGTTGATTACTCGTTAACAGCATCCTCCAGGCCTAAAGTCGAGAGTTGCAGTACCTTTAGTTCTTATGCCACATTCACTTATTGATCCCTCTGTGGCTCACCAGACAGTAGTCCCACTAGCTAGACCAGATCCTATCATTTTCCAGGCAAGACACTCTATCGTACCCTAGCAGCCCCCTCTAGTGACAGTTTAGGTTTTGCACCAGCACGAGTTGCTAGTCTCTTCACATGATTTTCAGAAGCTTCACCTACCTACATTCTTAGGAGTAGAGCATTCCCCCGACCCATGCAAATTTATTGACCGTATCTGTACCACATTTGGCTATTCACCAGAGAGGGCAGTTGAGTTAGTGAATTTTCAACTAAGGAATTTAGCCTATAAATGGTTCATTGTTTTTTAGGATAGTCGGTGACCGGGTGCTCCTCTACTAACTTGGGCTGAGTTCGGTGCAGTCTTTTTATCTAGATTTCGGTCGCATATTGTTAGGGATACCGGGGCTTGAGAGTTTTAATAGGTAGTTTTGAGGGATCATATGATCATTTCTAAGTTTGATATACAATTCACCCGACTATCCTGATATGCCCCACATTTAGTTAGTACAAAAGAGGTGAATGTGAAGTAGTTTGTTAACGGGCTTCAATATTACTTATTCTAATCCATCCACTTTAACGAGACCACTGCATATACTCAGATTCTGGATGATGCTATTTGATTCTAGGCACGAGTTAAGAAGAGACAGCCAGAGAGAGTCTCAAAAGAGGCCAAGATCCAGAGGGAGATAGGCCATTACAGAGTGGTCCGAGTAGGCAGCAGCAAACATTAGTTCCTCCCACTATACATATAGATAAATTCCCTAAAGTATGGAGGTCCAGATCTCAGCTCAGAGTGCCACATCTCGTGTAGTTTCTTCTCCATCAATGACTCAGCCTGGGCGGGGTTCCATAATATGTCCGACATGTGTCTGGTCTCATTCAGGAGCTTATCAGTTTGTGAACATATGTTGTTATCCATATGGATAGATGATGAGTCATCTGATTAGAGATTTCCCAGTACCATTAGATCAATTACCACCCATATTGCTACCCCACTCGTACCCCAACCATAGCCCAGTAGGAGTGTGGGGGGAGGAAAAGATAGATCAGTAGGAAGATGATAGATAGTAGGTGACCAAGGACATACTTATGAAGGAAATAATTTCCCCATCGGCGGAAGCGTGTTAGGCACAAGGATCGACCATGAAATTTTTTCTGCCTTTGCCCCTTCTTAGCCGAAACTGTCCAGCCTCTTTGGACTTATTTTGCTTCATTTTTTATGATTTTTCCAGCTCCAAATAGCAGCCCAAAAACTAGACTGTTTTGCACACTGCAAACACCATTTACGCACGCAGATCTCACTGTTTTGTACTAGTTGTTCAATGAATTTTATGCAATAGTTCAGGGTGTTTTTATCACTCAGAAACAACCCTGGAATGTCTACAAATCAGCCCTTAATATCCCAAAAGAGATGCACCAAAAATCCAACTCAAATCGCTCCCTAAAAAGAAGATGCAAGTGGTGGTAGTGAGTATATTTTTCTGCTTACTGCCATGAGTTGATAAAGAGCGTAAATAGAAAATTACTTCGAGTTCCAAAAGATCTTCATGCTATGACTCGCCATCAAAAAATGCAAGAATGGGCTTAACTCACAAGAACAATCAAATCCCTAAACACTTCAGAGATTTTCATGTTGTCACACAAAGTTTTGTATTTTGTTTTCTTTTTCTTTTTCTCTCGACACTTGAGAGAAAACCAAAAACAAAGAAAGGCTAAGGTTTTGTTTTGTTTTTTTTTTTTTAAAGAAATACAGTTAGTTCCAAAGAAAAATATATTTTTCTTTTTTTATATTTAGGGTTTAGATTGTCAAAAAAAAAATTTCCTCTCCCCACCAAAAATTTGGCCAGCCCTAGATTTGACAACCACCGAAAATATTTTAAGTCTTCATTAAGACATTAAATGTGTTACCAAATAAAAGGTTGTAACAACCATATTAGTAATAATGTATTAATTAATATATATATATATATATATATATATATATTAAATTATTAAAAATAATTTAATATTTACTAACCTTTTAAAATACAAAAATGGTTATCGCATAGTCACAAAAAGAACTTTGTATTAAAAATAATATAAGTTCCAAGTGTGTCTATAATTATTAATCACATTAATAATTATATTTTATGTAAGTTTATAATTGGACTATCCAATTATATTTAATTTGCTATAGTATATCAAGCTAGCACAGGGAATAAATAGACTTATACTTCCGAGCTCCAATAATCCCATAATTTTAATTAAACTCTCTAATTAAATATTCTGAATTATTAATTTTAGGTTATTCCGCTAAAAATCCAAAGCTGCACTCTCGTTTCCGTAGATATATTATTTAAGCCAAAATACGTCGTTGTCCATCGATATAGTCATTACATACGGAATGACCCTTCATGAATATCTCATAATTTGAGTTGGGTCAAAACATCCGTTATACCCCTCTAATTATTTTTTACCTTAAGTATCATCGATTCTCTAATGAACGATTTATTCATAACCATTATGAATATTAATTTTCTATTCGTAATAGAAAGACTTGAGCGCTCTAATCGTTCAAGTACCGAATAAACCCTTAAAGAAGATACTCATTTACTTATCGCAAGAATGAGTGAATTCAACAGCTACACACCAAACCATATCCCCAAGTATGTAGCTATTGGTCATGATTTCTACGCCAACTCACCTTTGTACATCAAAGGACTTGGCCTGCGATGCGGGAGTTCATAGTACACTCAGGATTCAGATCAATCCATATATAATCATCTAGTAGATTGAAATAAATTTCTTTATTTAACGGATATTATAAGTAATTCATTTTTATCTAGGTCCAATCATATATGATCACATCATATAAGGTGCCTACATTCTTATATCACCATATGAACATTCACAGATCAAGGTCGCCATACAATTATAGAATGGACTGCAACAATAGATAAACCATAAATAAAGTACCTGCTTTGTTTGCTCTCAATGGACTATTTTAGATTACTATCTTCATACTTAAATCCTCTTGTGTATGACACTCATATACTAAGTCTAAAGGCATATAAGTAATCAAGTGTAAACTGAATGATTTACAATATGAGATTGAAATCAAAATAATTGATAAATGAATAATGTATCTTTTATTTTAAAATAAATAATTTCATTTACATATTATAAGGAGCTTTAGGGCAAATATCCCAACAATCTCCCACTTGCACTAGAGAAAATGGGACATATCATGTAATCTTTGACCCTCTAGGTGACCTTCAAACACTTTATCCGACAAGGGCTTTGTAAACGGATCAAACAGGTTCCATGTAGATGCAATCTTTATGATATAAACGTCTCATTTATGCACTATCTCCCTAATGAGATGATATTTTCTTTCTATATGTTTTATCCTTTTGTGGCTTCATGGCTCTTTGGAGTTCGCCACTGTACCACTATTATTGCAATAAAGTATTAGTTGTTTATCCATATCTGGAAAAACTTCCAGATATCCCAAGAATTTCTGGAGCCAGACTGTTTTCTTAGCTGCTTCACAAGCTGCTACATACTCAGCCTTCATGGTGGAGTCAAAAATACAAGATTGATTTATGATCCTCCACAAAATGGCCCCACCACCTAGGGTAAATACTGATCTAGAAGTTGATTTCCTAGAATCGACATCCGTCCTAAAAATCAGAGTCTGTATATCCCCTGAGAATCATATCCTCACCATAATACACAAGTATATAATTTCTCGTTCTCTTAAGATACTTGAGAATGTGTTTCATAACTACCCAATGATCTAATCTTAGGTTATATTGAAACCCACTGACTACTCCCACTGTAAAAAAGATGTCTGGTCTCGTAAATAACATAGCATATATGAGACTACCAACTACTGAGGCATATGTGATATGTCTAATTTCCTCAACTTTTTAAGATGTATTAGGAGACTATTCCTTTGGCAAATGAATTCCATGTCGGAAAGGCAAATTGCCTTTCTTGGAATTCTGCATCCCAAAATACACAAGGATCTTATCGATATAAGATTCCTGAGAAATAGCTAACAGTCGTCTCTTGCAATCCCGAAGAATCTAGATCCCAAGTACATAAATGGCCTCCCTCAAATCTTTCATTTGGAATTGATTAGCTAGCCAGGATTTCATGTCCGATAATATTTTTAAATCACCACCATAAAAACTGCCTCTATTAACCACTGAAATACCCTCTGAAAACTGCCTCTATAACCACCAAAAAACTACTCCCAAGAGTATCCCGTAACCACCGAAAAACTACACTTTAAACCTTTAAGAACACCCAAAACAGTAGCCAAAAATTGCACTTTAGAATCCTTAAAAAACAGCAGTGAAATATTGGAAAATAGCAGCCCGAGCAGTGAAAAAGCGAGGAAAGACGCAAACCAGTGAACCAGAAAATTTGCGGAGCTTTAGGCCTTCCGATCACCGTGTAAAGCGAGTCCAAGAGTCGACGTAAAAGGAATAGACCTGAGGGCACGTTTTACATCTATTTTCATTGTTTATTATTTGCATGAGTATTGTGGAATGATGTGTGTTGTGGCCCTTGAATAAAATGGAAAATGTGTAGCCTCTTGTGGTATATAGGATGGAAATCCAGACGTAAACTCTGTAGCCGAAAACGAATGGACGGTAGTGCGGTCTGTACTTGGGATACAACTCCACGTACCACTTGAGCAAACGGCACATATTTCGATTTATTTTGTCTTGTTTGTTTATTATCTGTTATTTAATTTCTGCATGTTATTTGTTATGTAATGATGAGATAAAGCGCATGGGCTTAGTAAGTTGGATTAAAGGTCCTCCATTTCGAGGGGTTAAAATCCTTTACCACGATGCTTTGCCGCGCCGGATGATGTATATTCGGTTGAATTTAAGATGTGTTCAATCGGGTATACAAAGTCTGATATTGTTGTCTTTATTTTTTATATGCATTATGTTATTAGCGCATGGGCTTAGTAAGTTGGATTAAAGGTCCTCCATGTAAAATCCTTTACCACGATGCTTTTCCGCGCAGGATGATGTGTATTCGGTTGAATGTAAGATGTGTTCAATCAGGTATACAAAGTCCGATATTGTTGTCTTTATTTTTTATATGCATTATGTTATTAGTGCATTGGCTTAGTAAGTTGGATTAACGGTCCTCCATGTCGAGGGGTTAAAATCATTTACCACGATGCTTTGCGTGCCAGATGATGTATATTCGGTTGAATGTAAGACGTGTTCAGTTGGGGATACGAAATCCAATATTATTGTCTTTACTTTTCTATGCATTATGATGTGATGCGCATGGGCTTAGTAGGTTGGATTAAAGGTCCTCTATTTGGAGGGATAAAAAGCCTACGGTCTACCTTTACCACGATACTTCGCCGCACCTTTTATTTCGTTATTTACTTTTCTTTGTATGTCATCTTCTTGCATAATCATGCATCATGTTGCATCGCGTATGGGCAAATTAAGTTGGATTAAAGGTCCTCCACTTTGAGGGATAGAAAGCCTACGGGCTACCTTTGCCACGACGTTTTTCCGCGCCGGACAAAGTGCATTCGATTGAATGTGAGATACGTTCAATCGGACACTTGAAATCCTATATAGATGTGGGCATATGTCGCATCTCGTTTCTTTCACTTCCATTATTTATCTTTCAAATCGCATCATGGCACGTTTATTTTGATGTACAATTGCCTCTTTGGTTATTTCTTTGCATTATATACCTAATTGTTTCTCTTTATTACGTATGATTGTGCAACTGCCATTTGTTTGCATTTCTGTGTCCATGAATGTAATGTGCTTATGACATTGTATGCTTTCCGTATTTCAATTTATCTTTATGCATGCAAATTCGGACATAGATTATATGCAAATAGGTTGTATGCAAATTTGGACATAGATTATATGCAAATAGGTTGTATACAAATATGAAAATGTGTTACATGTGAACTTAGATGAACTTTTGATTTATGCATGCGAACGTAGAAATAGAATACCCTTAGGAATATATGTTGCTAGACTCGATTAAATTATTGCACAAATCACATCATTACAAGTGGCATAAGTAAGGGACCATTCCGAACCCAACGGTTTGAGGTCTTCCCTTGCGTGGTGTGAGTGCGGCCTTAAACTATTTTCCCGGTTCACACCGGGTGGCGACTCCATTATTCTCCGGTTAAGTCCCCCGCGGGCTATTCCGTACTCCCAACTAGGCCACGAGCCTAGAATAGCATTCGTCGCCCAGTTTCTGTGTCCTACAGTCTGGCGACTCCACTATGGACAGAGAATCGGCCTCGAAATAATGTCTTGTGATGTTTGTGATTTGTGTCTTAATTAACCATGTCTACTGTGGGTTTAGGGAGTTTAATCAAAGGCATTATCAAGGCTAGGTGATGGTTTGGTGTCTTCTTTCACTCACTACCTTTCTTTAAGGAAAAGCTGTGAAGGCACCTAGATAATCATCTACTTGTAGCTTACTGTGATGGACTAATTTGGAGGACTCGTTGTTTATTCCTGTCACCAAGCGATAAGAGCCTAAGAGGCTTGGGTTTTTAAGAGAGTTCGCTCCGCCCTCCCTCTGGGGAATCTACAATGGGAAATCCATTTGACAGTCAGTCACACACCATAACTCGTTGACACGTACCTTAAGGTATAAAAAATATGCGCTCACTTGGTCGCTCGAACCCTTGAGTGGGGAGTCCTAGTTGTGGGCAATCCTTCGTCAGCGAGAGCCTTTGTCCGCACTCCCGTAAACCCGCATGTGAACCTTATTCGTAAAACTAGTAGAAATTATTTACTTATGCTTGTGTTTAGGGACCGTCGTCATTTGGATTCAGTTGGACTTCTTGTCAGAAATGCGAACTTGTTAGGCCATTTAAACTGGGATGAGTTCTTATCCTATGACAATTGGGCCAAAAGTTTCTGAAATGCTGATGGGCCACTATGTAGAAATTTTTTCTTTATGCTTGTGTTTGGGCCCCCTATCATTTGAAGTTGTTTAGTTATGTTATCGCAAAGGTGTAAACCTGTTGGGCCTTTTCAACTGGGACAAGTTTGCACTGCGCAATGGTGTGGTTAAATGCTTTAAAATGATAATAGGCCCACCTATACATTCTATACATCGCACACATCTCATGTACCTCATGCATACATGCACCATGTTAACCCCATTTTTTCTTGAAAGCCATCATAGATACCCGTTAGTCAGGGAAGAGGGCAGACTTGTCAAAAGACCAAGCAGCCACCAAGAGTACCGGCAGAAGACCTAACCCAACGGGATAGGAAACTCATTCATGCATGCATACACGTAACATATTTTGTATTCCTTTTTTGTTTTTTTAATGTATTCACAGGTTTCAACGGAGAAAAAGAGAAAGCGGCAAATGTAAGCCAACCAGAAGCAGCAACATTACAGTGTCATCAGTTTTAGGAATGAATCATCGGGTTGAGGCCCGCGTCAGTATTAGTTTCGGGAATGGATCTCAATGGGCGAAGCCCACATTATCAGAAGATGACGGAAGAATTCTGTGGAATGAGTGAAAAAAAAAAAGAAGTCTTTGATAGTTAGGCATATGTTCGGGGATGACATTGTTTGCTGTAAGGAGAAACCTTAGAAACGATAAGTGCGAGATATGCTATCATCTGGTATTCTGAATGGATTGATCTCAGCTGGACTCGCGAGCACTTGATTACGGGATCTCAACAGTGGAAACCTGAGTGGTTGGCAAGACAACTAGTCGAAGAGATAATGGATCAGTGAATGACCGTTTACCTGGATATCCACCCTGGTTTACTTATGCTACGAGATATGATATGTTGGAAACAAAAAAAAAGTCTCTGCGATGAAAAGAAAAGAAAAATAGACCGCCTATAACCGATAAGCGTGAAGCTACCCATGGGCGAGTATTAGGACCACCATGAGGAGAAATGCTACCTTAAAGGGTAGGTGTGTCAAAAAAAAGAAAAAAGAAAGAAAATAGAAAAAGAAAAAAAGAAAAAGAATGAAAAGAATGAGACAAAGAAAAAGAAGAAAACCATATCATTCTGAGTATGACGAAGTAATCACAGAGTGTGATTAAGACATCTGGGTTGGTTAAACCCACTGATCCGATTCTCTGAGACGAAATCATCGAGTTGGCTTACTTAAGGATTAAGTTACGAAAGAGCCTTGGCACACACACACTAGGAGTCTAGTTCGGATTACCTATTCAGACGATTGGAGTTGAATGTATCGAGTACTTTGAAGGTTCTCAGGTTTCGACGCGAAGCATTCGTTGAGGACGAAAATATGTTTAGCTATTAGGATTGTCTCGAGAATAGGCAGTGCAGTATGTTGGAATGAACCATCACATCATTATTATCAGTATCAGTCTTGCCGGGTATGGCACTCTGGGGGCAAGGCCCACATCATTATCAGTATCAGTCTCGCCGGGTATGGCACTCTGGGGGCGAGGCCCATATCATAATCAGTATCAGTCTCGCCGGGTATGGCTCTCTGGGGCGAGGCCCACATCATTATCAGTATTAGTCTGGCCGGGTATGGAGACACATCATCAGTTTTGCTGGGTATCAGGGTATGGAGACACCTAGAAATCAGTATCAGATTTTCGGGTACGGCACTCCGGGTATGGAGACATCAGATCAGTTTTGCTAGGTACGGCACTCGGGTATGGAGACATCAGATTAGTTTGCCAGGTACGGCACTCCGGGTATGGAGACATCAGATCAGTTTTGCCAGGTATGGCACTCCGGGTTTGGAGACATCAGATTAGCTTGCCAGGTACGTGTTGGACAATTATGACCCATAGCGTCACTATTTGTACAGATCATGGTGTTGTTGTACAAATTAACTATGTGACAAAGGAGATTGCACTCTTATCATTTGTGATTAGATCACCTAGATGTATAAATGATGAGAGGTCCCTATGATTTTTTCCTGGACAGAGAATGATATGAGACAGTATCAGTCCACGAATGATAAATTATTAAATATCCCTAGTCAGAGTATTATCGAGATTGGACATCGATAAATACGTAAAAGACTAGTATTACACTTGTGCGCGTTGTGATGGCACAAATGACGTAGTTCTCATATATTTGGGTATAGGATACTCATGCAAGTGTAATAGGAGGTTGTGTTTTACCGATGGTACGGGAAACAGCTTCGCTCTGGATAAGACCCCCTCAGAATTCCATTGGTAGTATGACTATGTGTCTATGGAAGTCTGAAATGAGGGTAGGTGTATTTGGTCTTAACCTGAGACTTGCATCCCTAATACATACGACAATTAATACACTTTGGTTAAGGTCGTCAAGGGCTTTAACCAGTTTCTGTGTACGCCGATTCTGGGTATATCGTGAATCGTAGTGTGTTGGGTGTGATTTCAAGATGGAAGTGTCACTCCAGTCATATGGAGATGATGATCACGTAGGATACGGGACTGGTTCTCTTTAGTGCTGCAGCCATCGGGATAATATGACTTGGTTATAGTTATCCGATATAGAGACTAGTTACCAGACATCCGACATGTGCTTCGTACGGGGCAGACACAATTCCAGCCCCATACCTAGCACGTGATCATTCCATAGTGGACAGAAATACGCAATACTACGGTATACTACGCTTGATACAGATCCTTTATTCCTGTAAGGATATTTCCGGAGAATTGGGAAGGCATGGCGCTTTGCTAGAGGCCAACCTTGTCTTGTAAATCGGTATAAACGTAGTACGAGGTACTTACGTGTTCGAATAGTCCGACGAACGAATTTACTGCCAACATATACGGGATCTCATGGGTCGCTTCCCAAAGATTCACCGATGACGTATAACTCGCACTCTAAATTAATCTGGGATTAATTAGATGAGAGAGAAAGTTAATCTGGGATTAATAGCGGAGATATTTTATCTAGGATAAAATATCATTAAAGAGAGATAACGATTAATTTGGAATTAATCGATTAATTAATATATTTGATATATTAAACGAAATTGGATTTCGACGCGGAATTAAAATTAGATTTTAATTCGGGTGAACGAATTAATTTAGAATTAATTCGTTAGCGACGTGAATAGTGACTTCACTAAGCGTAATCATTTAATTACAACGCAACAGAAAATTTGTTAATTTGGAATTAGCGAACCCGAGCCCGAGATTATTTGCGAGCGCATTCGCATTTCGAATTCGAGTGCGGCACGTCAAATCAAGCGTCAAATCGCTAGTCGCATCAAGCGTCAAATCACTTGTCACTTTGAGTGATGTGACTTGACAAGTTTGATTGAGTGATTGAATGATGTGAGTGGTTAGGCTTTAATGGTTTGACTTTAAAAGCCAAATTCACATGAAATGCATGTGAAATTCAAATGAGTGTATTTAATACACAAATTTGGTAACACACATAATATTCTCTCTTCCTCTCATCTCTTTCATCATTCACGCCCAAGGGGAAAATAGCTTACTGGTTTGTAGCCAAAACCGTGAACAGTGGGGAGCTTGGAGTGGGATTTTGTGGCAAAATCTTATGTTCTAACAAACTTACGAGACATGAGAAGGTGATAGGGAAGTCCACCCATGAGCCGGGAATCGTTTGACGAAGCTCGGAGCTTGACGAAGGACCCAAATCGAAGCCAAAACCAGTGAGCACAAACTGCAGTTCACGTCAAACCAGTGAGCAGTTTTTGAAGTTTTGTTGCTTCTGCGTCGCTCAACCGATCGATGTAAGTATTCTGCAAACTTCTCGATGTGTATTCGCACTTGATTCATGCTTATAATTGATCTTGGGACCTTAATAGAAACCAACAATGGTATCAGAGAAAGGTTTGAGCATGAAAAAGTTTTGGGCTCAAAATTGGGTAAATTGATTTTGAGCATGATTTTGTGAAATTGGATGAATAAATATGCTTAATTGATGTTTAATTGAATATTGATTAGATCAATTTGATTAAATTTTGTTTGGAACAAATTTGCCCAAATTTGGTGGTGATGGCCGAATACTATAGCCCTAAAATGTCTTGGTGATTTTTTGATTTTTGATCATTGGATGACTTGAATCAATTGGGAAATGTTGATTGCGGATTTAATTTGATTGAAACCGAATTGATTTGGAAAAGTCCCATATTGCCGAGACATGTTGAGCATGGAAATGGGTTTGATTTTAATCAAAATGTGTTGGACATGTGATGATGAAAATGATCATGATTAATTGTATATATTGATGTTTTAGAAATGTTAATTTGGGTAATTAATCATGTTATACACTTTGGTAATTAAATTGTGAAATTGGGTTTTTATGATTTAATTATTTAGGCCTTAAAATTGGATTTGGGCTTTTATGTTGTAATGGGCTTGTTGAGCTTTGTTGTACAAAGTTGGGTTTAGGCAAATTGGATTGGATCCAATTGGGCCCAAAACCGCATCCATAAAGCCCAAATGCGACATAATGGACCTTTAAAGTTTAATTGGGCCTAATGGGCCAAGATTGATTTTTGGGCTTATGGGGTAACTCCCGGATTGGATTTTGGTTATTAGGTTTGACCCGAGTTGACCAAAAGTCCATGCCTCAAGAAATTAATTAAAAGCCCATTGGACTTTAATTAAATTGACGTTGGACGTTAATCGGGCTTTGAGACCCGTTGCGATTAAATTTGGAATTTAATTCGTAAAAGTTCATTAATAAAGTGTGTTATTTAATTTGGAATTAAATAGTGAATTAGAATTGAATGCATATTAATTCGAGAATTCGTACTTTGAGTACTTATTCGCAAAAACGAGTTTGACTCGCGCAAAATCAAATCATTGTTTGAACATTGGATGATCACTAATATCAGATTAATTAATTTGATTAGATTGATTGATAACATGCTTGTGTGAATACATGGTTGCGATGCATAAATAATGTGTATCAGATGGATATTAGATGGGTGGGACAATTTTAGGAATTGTTGTAATAAATTTGATTTATTAATTGGACCTGCGTCTCCAGCCTTATTACCATCATTTCTTTGTATTCTCTTCTCACCTATTCCCCTCAATGTAAATGAGGTTTCTTTAGAAGTGTAGTGTAACGGGTAGAAGTGATACATGTGCTAGCGGGAGAGAGAGAGGGAGAGATTTGATCTAGAATCAATGTGTAAAGTATCCATCCGCATATCATTATTATTTTACTATACGCGCTTTATTATGTGTTTAGAATGCATGTTTAAGGGTGTATGATGATGAGACCTTAACAAAGATAATAAATTGGTTGCCAATTTGCACGCGAAAAACCCTCGCTCAATATTAAGCGTCTTTCCTTCCATTGAGTGATTCTCACTCAAGATCCGAGACGGCATTGGTTTGTTGGCCAAAGTCAAGGCCTTTGTCTGTCGAAGATGTGTTTGAATCACGAGAGCTTTGTTCCATGTTAGTGTCTTGTCCAAGTTGTGGTTTGTTGGCCAAAGTCAAGACCACTTCTTGTCCATCGACATTGATTACGAAGCTTTCCATGGTCAATGGGTCGCGCTTGACTGGATCACTAAGTTTGTTGTGCCAAAGCCAAGGCTTATTTGATTCAGAGGAAAAAGGTTAGGTAATACATTGGATGTATTGGCATATATAAGATATATGTTTCGGAATTGGATGTCCCCCTACCGGATCTAGGAATTGGATTGGATCCAATCGATCTTAGAGATCTACCTAGTTAATTATCATACAATTTGTTGGCCAAAGTCAGAGATTGTGTGATATTTAACGGGATCCTAGCTCACTAGGAAACGCGGGTTCCCGAGTACTCGACAGAGGGTTAGAGGCTCGCCGAAAAATAGTGGGAGGCAAGAATTGAATTTGCAATACTCGTTCATTACTCGCCATACGCGCTCGAACAAATATCAATTCGTCAAAGAAATTAAATGTTAGTTGGACTAATATTTAAATGTTGTTTTATTAAATAGTTAGACCATATATTAAACACTATTCATTTATAGTTGATTTTATAATTGGATTATAGTAATCAATATAATTGATTTTAATCTATTAAATTTTAGTTGATTAAATAGTTGGATTATTGTAATCATTATAATAAATAGTACCGAAATCGTTGATTAAATAGTTGGACTATTAAAATCAAGATATGATTGAAAGATTAACATTTAAAACATAATTTTAAGGAAAATGTGTTTAAATGGTTTAATTTTCAAATTAGGAATAAAATTTCAGGATGGTCCTGGAAAAATAATAAGTTATTTTATTTGATAAAATAATATATTATGCCTAAGCCCGGAGTTAAGCAAATAGTAGAGCATAATCTTTGGAAGATTAATGTGATGATAACTTAAGTGCTTAATCCATTAAGCTTGTCGCAGTAGACTCCTTAATTTCTGAATCAGAACTAATGATTAGATCCTTAAATTATGATAAAGAAATTGAAGGATCTTCAAAGAATCTATTCTTAGATTTTAGAAGTACTAAAATTGCAATAAATAATTCTTTGAAAATTAATTACAATTCTCAAGGAGATAAAGTCAAAGTTTGCAATTAGGCAAGTAGCGCAAGGCGCACCTTACTTCGATATTCTAGAAGGCCAAGGCTTGGCCAAAGGCTTCTGGAGTGTTGAAACTGGCAAAGGCAAAATCATTATAATCTTCTGGGAAGATAAAGGACATATCCCAAAATGTCTGCCTAAATGTGGCAAACGGGATCGCGGAAGCGTGACTTCCGTTTGGACAAAGCAGACATGAAGGAATTGAAGACGAGCAAGGCTCTGACTTCAAATATGTTTGTCAAGATTATGTTCACTACTAGTATTAAAATTGGATTTTAAATACTTAGTGTGATACATAAATATATACTGATGTTCAGAATCTGCTATGAGCAGGATTAGGAAACTGTTATAATGTAACTAGTTTGACTAGAAACATTATCTTTATATCAGTGTTTAACCCGCTGCGGGTGAACCTTTATATTCTAGAACACTAAAGTGTTTATTATATAAGGATGATATTAAGATAAACACATTAGATGTGAATAACAGAATTTATATTTTGAATATAAATAAATCTCAAATATATATTATGAAAAATAAATAGCTCAATTGATTTGATCAGATGAAACTTAATTGTGGCATTGATGTCTGGGACACAATCAAACAAGACTCGTATATCCACACTTTTGAAGAGTGGGTACTCAGACTAATTTGATCCCAATCAAATAAAGGCTACGAATCTAGTTTATTGGACAAAGTGCCTAAAATAATATTTACTTGGTAAAAGTGTAAATGCCACTGATCTGTTAGCCCTAGTTCATAGTGAAGCAAGTGGGCCCATGTCTAGCTAAGCTAGAGGTGGAGATGAATATTTCGTGACCTATACGGATGTGGCATCGCGTTATGGTTATGTGTTTCTTTTGAAGAACACAAATCGGAAACTTTTAAGTTTCGACATGAAATAGACGAACAGATCGGCTAAAGTATTAAACCATCACGGTAAGACCGTAATGGAAATTACTTAAGCAATAAGTTTCTATTATACTTGAAAGAGTAAAGTATTCTTTCAAATGAGGACTCCTCCCGGAACACGTCAGTTTGACGTGTGTGTCCGAACTGACTAACCGAATTATGTTAGACATAATAAGGTTAATCATGAGTCGCTCCGAGCTACCATTTCCTTCAACGGATAAGCTTTAAACAGTGCAAGAACTTATTTAGAATAAGGTTCCATATAATCTGTTTGACAGATTTCATATTATATATGAACGGGAAAGAAATCGAGTTTCACATTCCTGAATATTTGGGTATGCTGGGCATACATTTGGGTGATACCAAACTAGAACCCAAATTGGATAAGTGCCAATTGTAGGTTATCCTAGGGATACCATAATTATGTACTTATACAACTCACAAGAGAACAATTAGATTGTTGCTCACCATGCGGTTTTCCTAAGAGGAATAACGATATGCAGAGGTGTAAGTGGGAGGATAGTAAAACTCGATGAAAATCAGAGTAATACAATCAAGGCATCGAATCTTAATGGAACACAATAGTTCATCAAGGATGAAACTATACTATTAATCTTCGAATACACAAGAACCGTGTAAGTCGGAGAGAGTCAGAAAACAACCTGGGGTATGAGTTTCTGATCTCACATTATAAAGATGTCTATCTTGTTGAGGTATACCAACTGACTACGTATAAGGAAGTGATACAAGGTATTGACTCCCTATTATGGCAAAATACCATGAGTCCGAAATGGATTCCTTGTATATCAACAAGTTTGGATACTAGTTGATGTACCGCAAGGCATTGTGCCTATTGGTATTATAAGTCTTCAAGGAAGACATACATGGATGGCAACATACCAACGTATAAAGCTAGGCTTTTAGCGGAAAGGTATCGTTATCAACATTGTGTTGATTACGATTCAACCTTTTACCTGTTGCCACGGTAAATCCATTTGGATAATGCTTGCTAAAGCTGCGTGTTTCATTTATGAAATATGACATCCTTTTGGAGGATGTTTACAACATCCTGGCGGTTTTGTCGTACCAAAACTAGCAAACAAGGTTTGCAGGTTATTCGATCCATGTTTGGATTGAAGCAAGCATAGGTTCTAGGAATTATCGTTTTGATGTAATCATAATGGTTTATGATTTAATTCAAAACGAAATGATTCTAGTGTATATAAGAGGGTTAGTGGGAGCGCACTGACAGTGGTTGTCCTATAAAATAATGATAATATATCATTTCTTGGAAATGATATTCCCATAAAATAACTATCGGCGAAAGCTTGGCTTTCGAAAACTCTCAGAGAAACCGTACATTGAAAAATGTACGCAACCTGGTGTCTCATACGCTTTGAGCATATGAAGTCACGAACAGACCAATCCAAGTGATAGTCACTGGATTGATGTTAAGAACATCCGTTAGTATCTTAGAGAACTAAGGATGTTGTCTTAATCTAAGGAGAATGAGAACTTGAAGTAACTGGGATCACTGTTGCAAGTTTCCTAAATCGATAAGACGACTACAAGTCACAAACGGTACTACATAGTTTGAATAACGGTACAGTGAGCTGGAAATCTTCCAAGCAAGATACTGTTACCGAATAAACAACAAATGCAGGTTATTGCTGCAGCTGAGGCGGCAATAGAAGCCATTTGGGTCGATAATATATCTAATTAGATTAGATATAGTTCTGTTAGCAGCTGAGCTAGGCATCAGCACATGCTAAAGAATTAATGGTCTCATCAACGATCCAGATACATACTTCGATATTCATCTGATTCGTTCGGATCATACATCGTGGCGATGTGATGATCGAATAAATCGCATCAGATAATAGTCATGCAAATCCGCTGACGAAAGCTTTTCTCAGTAGTTTGAGCCAACCGTACATAGTTCGGTGTCAAGTACTCGAGTGACTGGCTATAGGCCAAGTGGGAGATTGTTGGACAATTATGACCCATAGCGTCACTATTTGTACAGATCATGGTGTTGTTGTACAAATTAACTATGTGACAAAGGAGATTGCACTCTTATCATTTGTGATTAGATCACCTAGATCTATAAATGATGAGGTCCCTATGATTTTTTCCTGGACAGAGAATGATGTGAGACAGTATCAGTCCACGAAGGATAAATCATTAAATATCCCTAGTCAGAGTATATCGAGATTGAACATCGATAAATACGTAAAAGACTAGTATTACACTTGTGTGCGTTGTGAGGGCAGAAACGACATAGTTCTCATATATTTGGGTATAGGATACTCATGCAAGTGTAATAGGAGGTTGTGTTTTACCGATGGTACGGGAAACAGCTTCGCTCTGGATAAGACCCCCTCGGAATTCCATTGGTAGTATGACTATGTGTCTATGGAAGTCCGAAATGAGGGTAGGTGTATTTGGTCTTAACCTGAGACTTGCATCGCTAATACATACGACAATCAATACACTTTGGTTGAGGTCGTCCAGGGCTTTAACCGATTTCTGTGTATGCCGATTCTGGGTATATCGAGAATCGTAGTGTGTTGGGTGTGATGTCAAGATGGAAGTGTCACTCCAGTCATATGGAGATGATGATCACGTAGGATACGGGACTGGTTCTCTTTAGTGCTGCAGCCATCGGGATAATATGACTTGGTCATAGTTATCCGATATAGAGACTAGTTACCAGACATCCGACATGTGCTTCGTACGGGGCAGACATAATTCCAGCCCCAGGCCTAGCACGTGATCATTCGATACTAGACAGAAATACGCAATACTACGGTATACTACGCTTGATACAGATCCTTTATTCCTGTAAGGATATTTCCGGAGAATTGGGAAGGCATGGCGCTTTGCTAGAGGCCAACCTTGTCTTGTAAATCGGTATAAACGTAGTACGAGGTACTTACGTGTTCGGATAGTCCGACGACCGAATTTACTAACTGCCAACATATCCGAGGATCTCATGGGTCGCTTCCCAAAGATTCGCCGATGACGTATAACTCGCACTCTAAATTAATCTGGATTAATTAGATGAGAGAGAAAGTTAATCTGGGATTAATAGCGGGGATATTTTATCTGGGATAAAATATCATTAAAGAGAGATGACGATTAATTTGGAATTAATAGATTAATTAATATATTTGATATATTAAACGAAATTGGATTTCGACGCGGAATTAAAATTAGATTTTAATTCGGGCGAACGATTTAATTTAGAATTAATTCGTTAGCGACGTGAATAGTGACTTCGCTAGGCGTAATCATTTAATTATGATGCAATGGAATTTCATTAATTTGGAATTAGCGAACCCGAGCCCGAGATTATTTGCGAGCGCATTCGCATTTCGAATTTGAGTGTGGCATTTCCAATCAAGCGTCAAATCGCTAGTGGCATCAAGCGTCAAATCACTTGTCACTTTGAGTGATGTGACTTGACAAGTTGTGATTGATGTGATTGAGTGATTGAATGATGTGAGTGGTTAGGCTTTAATGGTTTGACTTTAAAAAAAGCCAAATTCACATGAAATGCATGTGAAATTCAAATGAGTGTATTTAGTACACAAATTTGGTAACACACAAATATTCTCTCTCTCCTCTCATCTCTTTTCATCATTCACGCCCAATGGGCAAATAGCTTACTGGTTTGTAGCCAAAACCGTGAGCAGTGGGGAGCTTGGAGTGGGATTTTGTGGCAAAATCTCAAGTGCTAGCACACTTACGAGACATGCGAAGGTGATAGGGAAGTCCACCCATGAGCCGGGAATCGTTCGATGAAGCTCGGAGTTTGACGAAGGACCCAAATCGAAGCCAAAACCAGTGAGCACAAACTACAGTTCACGCCAAACTAGTGAGCAGTTTTTGAAGTTTTGTTGCTTCCGCTTCGCTCAACCGATCGATGTAAGTATTCCGCAAACTTCTCGATGTGTATTCGCATTTGATTCATGATTATAATTGATCTTGGGACCTTAATAGAAACCAACAGTACGTCACTCCGGATATGGAGATATCAGATCAATTTTTTCCAGGTACGGCACTCCGGGTATGGAGATATCACTGCGGCACTCTAGGTATAGAGACGCAACTGCGACACCTCGGGTATGGGGTTTAGCACGCCAGGTACGGCACTCCGGGTATGGAGATATTACAGGGACGCCTTCGGTATGAGGTTTAGCACGCCAGGTACGGCACTTCAGGTATGGAGATATCACTGCGGCACTCTAGGTACGGAGACGTAACTGCGACGCCTCAGGTACGGGGTTTAGCTTGCCAGGTACGGCACTCTGGGTATGGAGATATCATTGCGGCGCTCTAGTTACGGAGACGCAACTGCGACACCTCAGGTACGGGGTTTAGCACGCCAGGTATGGCATAAACAAAATCAACTCTGCGATACTCTAGGTACGGAGACGTAACTGCGACACCGCAGGTCCGGGGCTTAGCACGCCGGGTACGGCACAATCAACTCAATTAAGCACAACAGGCAATTCAGGTGGCAGCTGGCAAGCCAGGTAAGTAAAAATGCATTGCATAACTTTGATAGGATTGTTCTTGTCACACACTACACAAGTCCCATCAAAGTGGGGGCTACTGTAGGCACTGCATTTTTACATGTAAGTCCCTATGATGAGTCTCATTTGGAGGCACTACCTTTTAAATCGAGGAAGTCGCGGGAAACGAACGTCGGAAGGGAATTGGTATTTTGTTAGATTTTATTCGCTTGTTTAGCTTCGGGCTCACTTGTTGGACCTCCATTTTAAAGCACCTTTAGCCCAAAAAAAAACCCCGCAAGCCCACACACCACTAAACCCACCAACCAAAGGCCACACGCCCAACCAAAGCCCACACACACCCAAGCCCATAAAAGACATCCAAAAATATTAAAATGCATATTTAACACATGGGAAAATCAAAATAAAACAAATAAAATCTAAATAATGGCCTACCTAATCAAGACAAATCAAATATACCACCTTCCTAATCAAAAAAATCTCATGCTTAATTAACAAAAATCGAATATATTAACTCCTAATTAAGCCAAATCTTATCTCCAATCAATCTTTTGATTTCCTTGTATGACACTAAGAAAATATCTCACCTTTATTGCATGATCTCTAATTCCTTGTCAAACAAGATTAACCCTAGCCTTTGTATATAAAATAAACCCAAAACCAACCATTGCCCTCTCCTAGCTAACTCACGGCAAAACAATAAAAACCCTTAAAACAATACACTCTCCCATCTTCTCTCTCGGCTTCACATATCACAAACCAAAAACCTAAACACTTCTATGTCTAATATGTGAAGCCTAAATCGCAGGAATTTACGAAGTTGGAGCCAACACAGCAATGAATGCCAAGTTGGATCTGATTTGCAAAAATCTGGAAACTCTTAACATGAAGGTTAATGCTGGATCCACAAGTTCACCATGTGGAGGAGCATCAGAAGCAGAATCATACAACCAACATGAAGAGACGGTGAAC
The DNA here is from genome assembly GCA_019454045.1 of Zanthoxylum bungeanum. Lineage (NCBI taxonomy): Eukaryota > Viridiplantae > Streptophyta > Magnoliopsida > Sapindales > Rutaceae > Zanthoxylum > Zanthoxylum bungeanum. Next base: position 43,978 of record SKCR01041443.1, read on the forward strand.
TATATCAACAATTTCAACAAATATGGGAACAATCCATATTCCAATACCTACAACCCATGGTGGAGGAATCATCCCAATTTTGCTGGAACAACAATTTAAGGCAAATGAACAATCCACCACCAGGATTTCAACAGCAAAACAAAGGCCAAGAGTATGAAAAGAAGCCAGAAATTGAAGATATTCTAGCATAAATTTTTAAAAAGCTAGACGCAAAATACGACTCTCAAGCAGCCAAATATGATGCTATGTTTCAATCTCAAACAACATTAATTCAAAGTCAAGCAGCATCTTTAAAAATACTGGAGAATCAAATGGGACAACTGCCAATGCTCAGAGTTAAAGACCGCAAGGTACACTTCCTAGCAACACAGAATCAAATCCAAGGAACCTAGGGAATGAGCAATGTCAAGCAATTACTTTAAAAAATGGTATTGAGATCAACAAAGATGTTGGAGTCAAGGCATCCACTGAGGAAGTTCCAAAAGAAAGCAGCGAAGTAGAACCACAGATGGAGGAAAAAGAAGCAAAAGAAAATGATCGAGAAAGATTCACGACACTAAAATCCAGCTGGATGTAACGGCTTCACAAGCCAAAGATAAATCAATAACTGGAAAAATAAAAGTACCTGATGTAGATGCTCTGTCTCTCCTCAGCTGGGCAATGTAATCTGGACAGTTCCTCTTCCAGTGCCCGACCTTGCCGCAGTGGTGGCATTTGTCTTCAGAAGCCCTTTTGGGCTTAGCTATCTTCACCTGCTGTTGAGGACCGAAGGTCTTCTTCTTCTTCCCTTTCTTCTTCTTTCCCTTGGACATTCCTTGGGAAGAAGCAGAGAGAGAAGTAGATCTAGGTGGGCGAGTCGGTACTCCCTTCTTCAGATCCTCTTCTGCCGTGAGCAACATCCTATGTAGCTCCTGGTAGGTGCAGACTATCCCGTGCATGTTGAAGTACATCACAAACTGGCGGAATGAAGCTGGCAGATAACCAAGAATGACACTCCTACCGAGAATGTCATTCATGATGAGATTATGTTGCCTCAATTGATCGATCAAATCGATCATTTGAAGAACATGTGGGCTAACACTTTGCCCCTCATCCAGACGCGCATGGAACAGTTCCATGGCGACCTTGTGAACAATAACATGTTCCTGGTTCTCGAACGATTGTCTTAATCGCGTTATCATACTATAGGAATCTGATGTTCCATAGTATTGTTGCTTGAGTTTCGGAGAGAGCGAACTAAGGATGTATGATTTAACCCTTAAATCATCATTCTTCCAAGCTTCAAAAACTTGGCGTTCCTCCTCCGAAGCATCCTCACCCACTGCAAGGGGTAAAGGACCCTCAAGAACATAACCCAACTTTTCGGAATCGAGGACAATCCTCAAATCCAATTCCCAGTCTGCAAAGTTCTCAGCACGCCTTTCAGTTTGTTCGCATCTAACATACGCGCAAACTGGTTTGTGGATTGACCCGCCATCGCAATCTATCATATAGATCACGAAAAAAGGTTAGCAGAAATTAAGCAGTTTCATATAATATCAAAAGCATAAACTAGATCATGGATTTTTAATCTAATATGCCCCTCCCACTAAATCATGCAATACTGTAATCCCAAAACAGAATACAAATATTTAATAATTAAATTAAATATAAATAGTGAAAGGTGGATCCCGTGAATATATTTCAGCTCACAGCAGAGGCACGGTCTCGCCTACGTATATTCATCAGGTAGAGAACTCATTTGTCAATCACTCAAAAGTGACTCCTAAGTATCCGGTCCTGGCCGTTTCTCGTTGTCGCTGCGAAGGCAGGCCCACAAGGAGACGTACCAAGGTAATACTCGTCAATGATAAACTCAAGTTATCTACGTAATCCTGACAGCTAGGGCACGTTCAGAATTCCGCTTTTACTTGAATTTATCTAGTATCAGATATACATCCGGTATAAATAAATCTTTATCGGCTACACCCTCACAGCAGAGGCACGGTCTCGGATGTAGTCACAAAGAAGTATTCATAAACCGTATTGACAAGACGGACCATATAACATGCATCAAATACATAATTACATTTAAACCTTATTATTAGGGATTTTCCGCTAAGTGTCATACACCCTAAATCTAACCAGTTTAGATCCTAATAAGCATGCATAAAGTCAAGAAAACATGATTAAACATTGATTCAATGAAGGCTAATCATTTTTTGTGGCCTAGAATCAGACTCGCTCTGATACCATTTTGAAGGGGTTATTTAGGGGGTGAATCCGGTAACGCAGCGGAAGCGGTGAAAATCCGATTTTCAGATTTCAAAACTTTTTCTCGGATAAATTAAATAAACATATTTATTTAATATTCCAATATTCAAATAATGAAATAAAATTTCAAATGAATCATATTCAAGTGAATTACCCTTATATGGTATTTTGTCCATTTTAGTCCGAAATTGATCCAATCAATTTTGAATGATTCTAAATCATTTCTAAGATGAACTTAGCATGTTCAAAACATCAAAAAACACCAAAATCCACAAAATCCCCAAAATTCCATGCCATTGCCGTGAGCACCATTTGGTGTCCAATTTGTGCATTTTGCACTTTCATGCTTCAAGACACATCCAATGATATCCAATCAACATGAAACTTTATATGCATCATATACACACATAAATACACAACATATATGAAAACCCCCAAATTTGGAATTAGTTAAAAACCCTAATTTTTCAATTTCCTCAAATTGGACAAATTAGACCAAATACATTAAATCAATTACTTCAATCATCATTCTTCCATCCAATTCAAGTCTCAACACAATGAAACAACTCAAGATCAAATCTAGGTCATTTAAGAGTGGGTCAACAACTCTATAATAGCAACATGGTTTCAAAAACCTGAAAGAATGTTTACAACTACACTAGTTACAACTTCCATCATCATACATGCTTTACAATTTCACCAAAGCTTCCATCAACAAAAACCACAAAGAACAAAGAAAGAAATAACCTAAAGATATCATATATTGAAGCCTAGATCCTAAGGAACAATTTCCTTACTAATAGTAAGTTGGAAAAAACTTACTAAAATCAAGCTTCCTTTGGATTTTCTTTCTTTCTCAAGCTTCTTTTAAGTTCCTTCAATGGTGTTTTGCTTTTGTGAAATGTGTATTAGGTATGAAATGAAGATGAAATGAAAACAATATATACTTGTAATAAATAACCCTTGGCCGAAATTACAAGCATTTATTTTACAATTTTCATTTCAATTTCATTTAACTAAAGTTTGGTCAACTTGATTAAATATCTAAAAACAACTTTATTAGATATTTATTTAAGTCAACAATTGCAACTAACATCATTAACTTTAATTATCCTAACATAAGATATTTATATTTTAATTAATTTAATCATTTAACAATTAAATAATTAATTAATTAATCAAATACAAATATATAAATATATGTACAATATTTCATTAAATATTAAAAACATATATTCATTTAGGAAATAAGTCAAATAACTCATTTTGACTATTAATTAATGTGTATTTAAATTAATCAAGTATTAAATGTAAATACACAATAATTAAGGAAATGACTATCTAGTCTCTTTAGCATGTATCTTGCGTTTAACCATTAAACGACTTTATAAATAATCATATTATTATTTATGTTGCTCTAGTAGTGCTCAACAGTATGTTTCATTATTGAGACTCTCTAGGTTCAGGTATATCCGTCACAAAATCTAATTTCGTGTCCATAATCTATCCACCCGTAGATTATGACGATCACGGATAATCTCGCTGAACCATACAGGTCGAGGTCATCGCAAATGTATAATTCCTCCGTCACAGGTATCCGGATAAATCCCAGAGATATAGTTGTAAACGTCAAATCTCTATCGGGATTATCCAGTCGACTATTCTATTAGCAATCTCAAAAAGAATGTTTAGAACTAGCTTCTAAACTTACCACGGGCCCATGGTTTTATCTGATTGCTAATCATATGGACTACCTATGCTCTGGTACACAGAACTGACGGATCCTATCTTGATACACATAGGACACCCTGAGGATCTATCTACACCAACGAACAGGCGGAGGTCTGATCTAATAGATCGGTGACGTGACTGCCGTCTAAGTGTAGAAGATGTCTCATGTGCCCACAATGGCATCTCAAGTCTAAGAATCACAAGTGCTACTCAACCCAAGAAGATTCTTATTGACGCTGGTGTACCATCCATTAAGAATCTTCGGTGAGTCATTCAGTGTTTATCCACTATAAACACCTACACGTCTATACTAGTCTCCAAGACTTATGGTTCATTGAGAAACCATTGGAATCATATATTCCAGTATACGACATGTACTGGTCTCAACGGGTTTACTACACTGACCAAGTAGTGTAAACCTTGACCAGGAACTGTCTGAGAATGACAACGTCATGATACGACTCAATGTCCGTTGCGACGCTTTTGCAACTGTATCATGACTAATCATTCTATGGTCATTACGTCTTTCCATATAAAAGATTAGATTATATTATAGATTACTTCGATTCATATATTTTACTGATAATAACGTTTTACATAGTATTTAACAAAATATCAACCGGGAATTGGCGCTCTGAGCACCAACCCCTACAATATCGTCAATCCCAAAGAAGATTAAACCCTCACATGAAAGAAGTAGTAAAAACTGAGGTCTTTAAACTTCTTGATGCATGCATTATCTATCCTATTTCTGATAGTAAGTGGGTAAGTCCTACACAGGTTGTACCTAAAAAGTCTGGAATCACTATTGTAAAAAATGATAAAGGGGAATTAATCCCAACTCGCATTATCATCTAGTTGGCCTATGTGCATTGATTATAGAAAATTGAATGACGCAACTAGAAAAGATCATTTCCATTTGCCATTTCTTGACCAAATTTTAGAAAGAGTAGTTGGACACCCTTATTATTTTTTCTTGATGGTTAATCGGGTTATTATCAGATTCTCATTGATTTATAAGACCAGGAAAAGACCACATTCACATGCCCCTTTGGAACATTTGCATTTAGGAAAATGCCCTGTGGACTTTGTAATACACCTGCGACATTCCAACGATGCATGTGGAGCATATTTAGTGACATGATTGAACACTGTTTAGAGGTCTTTATGGATGATATAACTGTCTTTGGAAATTCATTTGATAATTGCTTGACTAATCTGGAAATATTTTGAAAAGATGTGAAGAAAAGACTTGTGTTAAATTGGGAAAAATGTCATTTCATGACTGATTCAGGAATTGTTTTAGGACACATTGTGTCATCTAAATGTATTGAGGTTGACAAAGCAAAACTATAGGTCATTTCTAAATTACCATCACCAAAAACAGTCAGGGACATTCGTTCCTTTTTAGGACATGCATGATTTTATAGGAGATTCATTAAAGACTTTAGTACCATATCCAGACACTTATGTAACCTCATATTCAAATATGCAACATTTGAATGGACAGAAGAATGTCAAAAATCATTCAAAAAAATTATCAGTCTTTTGACTTCTGCTCCTATTAGACAATCCACTGATTTGTCATTGCCCTTTGAGCTAATGTGTGATGCTAGTGATTATGCAGTTGGTGCAGCTCTAGGGCAGAAATGAAGGTAAGGTGCATATGATATATTACGCTAGTAGAACATTAAACAGTGCACAAATGAATTACACTACCACAGAAAAAGAACTACTTGCTGTAATATTTGCATTGGATAAATTTCAATCGGTTCTTCAACTGTTTTTTACTCTGATCATGTTGCTGTTAGATATTTGATGTCTAAACAGGATGTCAAGCCAAGATTAATACGGTGAATTTTTTTGCTTCAAGAATTCAATCTCACAATCAAAGACAAAAAAAGGGCAGAGAACGTGGTTGCAGATAACTTATCGAGACTCACAAATGAGTCACTAATCGATACCACTCCTATCAATGATTCTTTCCCCGATGAATTTTTATTTTCAGTAAAAGTAATGTCTTGGTATGCTAATATTGTCAATTTCCTTGCAACAAGAAAAATACCCCCAGACTGGAGCCAACAAGATAAGAGGAAATTTTTGACCGAGGTCAAAGATTCTACTGGGATGATCCTTATCTGTTTAAATGCTGCCATGATCAGATTTTCAAACGATGCATACCTGGCAGTGAGATAAGTGGTGTTATTCAGTTCTGTCATTCAGAAACATGTGGAGGTCATTTCTCATCTAAGAAAACCGCTGCAAAAAACTTGCAGTGTGGATTTTATTGGACCACACCATTTCAAAGATATATACACTTTCTCAAGCAAAAATTGTGAATTGTCAAAAGTTGGGATCAATTTCAAAAAGAAACATGATGCCTTTAAATCTCATCATTGTCATCGAAATCTTTGATTGTTGGGGGATAGATTTCATGGGCTCATTTCCACCATCTTTTGGATTTTTATATATTTTAGTTGCAGTCGACTATGTTTCAAAATGGGTCGAGGTAATTCCTTGTCGGAACAATAATCACACAACTGTGATCAAATTTTTAAAAGAAAACTTGTTGAGTGGATTTGGAATTCCTCGGGCCATCATAAGTGATGGAGGTAAACACTTTTGTAATAGACCCTTTGAATCCTTAATGAAAAAGTATGGAGTCACACACAAAGTTTCCACTCTTATCACCCCCCCAACAAACAGACAAGTAGAATTAGCAAATAGGGAAATTAAACAAATTCTAGAAAAAAGGTTAACCCAAATCGCAAAGATTGGTCTCTTCGACTAACTGATGCACTCTGGGCATATCGAACAGCTTTCAAAACATCCTTGGGTATGTCTCCCTATCGTCTAGTTTATGGAAAACTTGTCATTTGCCTGTAGAACTTGAGCATAAAGCATTTTGGGCTATTAAAGCATTTAATTCAAACCTTGAAAATGTTGGTCATGAACGTAAATTGCAACTAAATGAACTTGAAGAATTAAGGAATGATTCATATGAGAATACGAAAATTCTTAAAGCTAAAACTAAAGCCTTTCATGATAGTCGAATTTCATGAAAAATATTTGAGGTTAGTCAAAAGGTTTTGCTTTATAATTCTCGTCTTCATTTATTTCCTGGAAAGTTAAAATCCAAATGGAGTGGCCCATTTATTGTGAAACATGTTTACCCATACGGGGCTATTAACATTGAGAATCTTAGGGACGGTGATGTATTTAAAGTAATTAATGGACAGCGTCTGAAACCCTTTTTGAGTACTCAAAATTTCAAGAATTTTTTTCCTGTCAGACCCAATATACCTTGATTGATGTAGTTTCTTTCATGTTCTGTTTAATATTTTTGTAATTTCCATTTTTCTTAGTTTTGCAGTGTTCTTGTTCTTTTATTTTATCTCACACCCCGGTAAAGCAGCGGATAACGGTACTCCGTGACTCAAGTCGGTTATTTCAGTTTCCTAAAAATACTGATACCTACAAACCAAGGCATGGAAGAAACTCTCGCAACCCTCCATAAATATTTTCCTGCACTTCCCTAAAATGCTCTAATTAAAATTTACAAAGCCCGCACAGAAAGAATGATAATTCTTATGATTCATGGTATTCCTAGTGATATTCGTTGGGTAATCGAAGCAAGGGTTCGTTTGGCAGGTGAGTCACCCGACCCTTTCATTCATTCCTTACATGCCTAGTTCAGGGAAAAAACCTATTCTAAAAACGAAGAGCTAAATAAATGGGTGTTTGTTATAAGTGTGCACGCTGTACGTGCAACACTCGTTGTCGTTCTTTAGGAATGGTGTCCGATAATCGTGAGGATAAAATACAATTCATTAGGGATGGACTGAGTAAGGAGCCGTTTGATGATATATCATTACTCTTGAGACGCATCCTAGTGGATATGTTCATCGTGAAATTCTCAGATTACACACACAATTTCATAAGGAAAGACAACCATATAGTCTCGGGAATCTGACTTTAAAAGACCATGTTTGCCAATTTATAAGAAAATTGGATGAGAAGCCTATCCCCGACCCATAGAGAGCGTTCAAGCAAGCCGTTACTGATGTAAAACCAGAGGAAGATGTGAGCCACAATCACAACTACCAGTACATATTATTGCATTGATTTTCTTTACTTTAAATTACTATTTTCCTTTACTTTTTGCCGACAGTATCTAACTTTTTTGTTCACGATCTATTTTTCTGATAGTTGTCATTTTGCAGATATTAGTGCATTTTCCTCACCCCTTTTCAGGATCTATAAATTCAGCTCGTCATCTCCCTTTCCTCAAAACATCTAGCTAAGAGAGGTAGCACAAATGGAGACAACTTCAAAACGACGATTCAATAATATCTGTGTATTTTGTGGAACTAGCTTTGGAACTAAACCATAATTTGTTGATGGTGTAAGAGAATTGGGTAGAGTTATGGCAAACAGAAATATGAACTTCGTATATGGCGGTGGCAATCTTGGATTGATGGGGTGTATTTCAAAAGCTGTACAAGAAGGTGAAAGTCAAGTTTTGGGGATCATCCCAAAACCTTTAACAGAAAGTCATATCATCGGAAAATCAAATGGAGAAGAATGTATTGTCCCAGGTATGTCTGAAAGACTCATTGAAATGATCAATTATACTGATGCTTTCATTGCTTTACCAGGTGGGCTCGGAACGTTGAAAGGAATATTCACTATTGCGCCATGGGCAAACTTGAATATTCACCAAAAATATATTGGGATGTTTAATGTTAATGGATTTTTCGATTTTCTTTTTGTATTTCTTGAAGATGCCAAAAGGAATAGGTTTATTTCAAAATCGGTAAGAGATATCTTCCTAACTGCACGAACAGCTGATGATTTAATTGACCAACTCTTAGCTTATGAACCAAAAATCGACCATATTCTTTCCAAGTTGAACTAGTCTGGTAATGATCGTGGCAAAAAGCGCAAAGTAAACCTGGACCTTAATCTGTAATCTTTTGTTATGACTGTCAATTTCACAATAACCAGGTGATATCTTCTAAACTCTTTCTTTCTTTCTTTAAATATTGGGGACAATGTCTCATTTTAGTTGGGGGGAGATGATAGTTTACGAAATAAATAATTTTCATGTTTATGTCTGTTTCATTGATGATTAGTTTTTACTTTGTTGTTATTTTGTGTGTAAAAAATATATCCATATATATACACACAAACTAACAACAAATTTATTTTCTAAACCAAGTGTAATTGTTGTTTATGATGTGGTTGTGTAAGGAGTTTTCACTCATGAGACGCATCTCAATATAATTCGTAACAAGTTATTTATCGTTCCTTTCTTTTTGAATCATTTAAATTTGTGAATTCTCCATAACATTGATTAAATTTGATCTTTATATGCTCGTCTGGCAGATCTTATCAACAATATGGTAACATATGACCATGGGTGGTAAGTGAAAATTTTGTAATATTCAGTTCTCTAATTGTTGGAGATAACACCTAAAAGTAGTGAATTTTTTTTTTATTATTTTATGCAAAAAAAAAAAGAAGAGAAGTTTGAATAAAGTTCATTTCTTAGCCTTTCTAACCCGAGCAATTAAGTCCGAATGAGTGTTTTAACACTTAGTACCCTAAGGCCAACTGGTCTGGGAATTATTGGCCCAAAGCTCGTTACAATGGTTAAAAAGAAAAATTAAGGAAATCAGACACTGTTTATCTGAGATCCGAGCAATTAAGCCCGTAGGGGTGTCTTAACACCTAGTGCCCTACTAAAACCAACTGGTTTGGGAGTCACTGGCCCAAAGTTCGATACATGGATTGAAGATATGTTTTAGACATTGTTTATCTGAGATCCGAGCAATTAAGCCCGACGGGGTGTCTTAACACCTAATGCCCTAAAACCAACTGGTTTGGGAGTCACTGGCCCAAAGTTCGATACATGGATTGAAGATATGTTTAAAATAAACTTTCACTGGCAAAAAAATGTGTAAACTCTAATTTAATTTTAAGATAAAAATATTACTCTCTTTTAACAAATACATGTGATATTGTGGGCACAATATATTGATTAATACCTTGTTTTATGAGTATATGGAAGAATGGCAAAAAGGTATAGGAGAAGTCACTTATTTGATCATTCGGAAAGAAAGAAAACAATTGTTGACTTAGATAAAAAAAAATTTCTGTTACATTCTGCTTGAATTACTAGGGACTAGTAATAAGCTGGTTGGGGTGTGATGAATACTAAAAAATGCATATTTATTAGACGATAAGTTAATCATTTTACACTTATAGTTTCACTAATCCCCTTAAATTGACACATTTGTGAAATAATATTTTAAAGTTATGTTTTGAGTGCTTTTACTGTGTTATTTTATGTTTTTGTCAGGAAAAATACTGCTCAAAAGCTCGACGGTACAAATCAAACGTGAAAAAAAAAATTAATTAAAAAACGGAAATTCTGCAAGCACGTCGTAAATTCTGCAAGCACGAAGTAAATTCTGCCAGCACGTCGTAAATTCTGCAAGCACGTCCTGACACGTGGAACCTTTGCGTCGCGACACGTGTCCTAAACGTGGCTTCGCCATTCTCTGACACGTGTCCCCAATAGGGCTTCACCATTCTCTGACACGTGTCCCCAACATGGCTTCACCATTCTCTAACACGTGTCCACAACATGCATTCGTGGGTCTGGGTGCGTCCGGCATTAGAAATTTTCATACTTTCTTTCCTGATTCCTCTGTAAATCTTAGAGAGAGTCTTATTTGTTTATTCACTTAAAGCTTTTTGTAATGTCTTTTTCTTTTAATAATAAAAGTACGAGTATGTTTTATTACAAAATGAGTAGCTAATTTCTTTTCTGCTGGGGTAAGGGTGAAGTTTTTATGATGGAAACATAGATTAAACTCGCTTATATTATAATAAATAAATTGAAATCTAATGATTAAAACTTAATTTAATTCTAGATTAAATATTGACAATCTTTCTACTGCCTTTATGGATGGTTTTATCTTTCTACCACTTTTATGGCTGGTTTTATCTTTCTACCGCCTTTATGGCTGGTTTTATCTGTCTACCACTTTTATGGCTGGTTTTATCTTTCTACCGCTGTAGGCACTGCATTTTTGCATGTGAGTCCCTATGATGAGTCTCATATGGAGACACTACCTTTTTAGTTAAGGATATTGCGAGAAACGGTCGTCGGAAGGGACTCGGTGTTTCATTAGATTTTTATTCACTTGTTTAGCTCCAAGCTCGCTCGTTGGACCTCCGTTTTAAAGCACATTTAGCCTAAAAACCCAGAACTATTTAATCTTGGCCCAAACCCACTCACCAAACCAACACAACACCTAACCCACCAAGACAAAGCCCACACCACCACCACTTAGGCCCACACGCCCATCACCCAAATTAAATAAAATATTAAATTAAAAATTAATTAGATAATGTAATTGAATTAAATAAAATAATTAAACCATTTACCAATTAAATAAAACATAAAATATAATCATACCTAATTTAGATAAATCAAATATATTAACTTCATAACTAAACAAAATCACATACTAAATTAAAGAAATATTATGCCTAATTAAAATCAATCATAACCAATTAAAAATATTGACTTCCTAATCTAACAAATTAAATGCCTAATTAACACCAATAAAATATTCAACCTTCCTAATTCACCAAAATTTGTCCCTCAATCAAATATATATTTTCCTTTTGTGACACTAATTAGATATTACAAATCCCTATCCATGCAAACCCTACCCTATCACTATATAAACAACAACAAATAACACTCCCATGGACGGCAAAACGACAAACACAAAAATAATATAAACCCTAGACACTCACACTCGGCAAACAAACACAGAGAGCACAAAATAAAGTCTTCAACACGTCCTCTGCCCCCAAAAATCCATCTGCCCCTTGCATCCATCACAGCCTTCTCGCCATTGACCAACATCCACCTTGCCTCACGTCTAATGTCCCTCACGTAAGCCTTCTAAACTTCACACACACTGCCACAGCTCACGATAAGACAACAAAAATAGCTCCCTAGATCATCACTCTCTCATATGCCCATTCAATCAACCACATGTCCCTCAAATCAGCCTCACGCCACACGTAGCAACAGCCTTCAAACGATCACGCCCTAAGCCACAAATACACGAACACAGCCAGTAAACTGCTAGAATCACCGAGAAACACAGCCACAGAACTGCCTCCATAACCAGTTCCTGAACAGCCATAAACCGTACCTCTTAACCCCACAAAACCAGTGAACAAATCACCCCAAAACAGTGAGTAAACCGAGAGTAAACCAGTCCCTGGAATAGCCCCTGATCTGCACCCTAAAACACCCAAAAATGCACCCGAAACAGCCCCCATACAGCAGACCTTTTCACCGAAAATAGCAGCCCCTTTTACCATAAAACAGTAGCTTAAAACACCAAAAACAGTGACCGAAATACGGCAGCAAAACAGCAGCAAAACGGAGTCAAAACAGTAGCTTAAGCAGTGAAACAGCGAGGTAAAACGCAAACCAATGAACCAGAAAAGTGGAGGAGCTTTACCCTTCCGATCTCCGTGAAATGCAAGTCCGAAAGTCGGCAAAAAAGGTTAGACCTGAGGGTATTTTCCACATTCGTTTTCTATTTTATTTTTATTATTTATTGAGTATGGTTCACATGATTGTTATGTTGAAATGCATGTTGTGGCCCTTGAGTAGATAAATATGCATGTATTACGAAATATTGTATGTTGTGGCCTTGGAATAAAATGAAAGATGTGTCAACTCTCGCGGTATATCGGATGGAAACCCGGACATAAATTTCATAGCCGATTTCGAATGGACGGTAGTATGATCTGTACTCAGGATACAACTTCACGTACCGCTTGAGTAAACGGCACCTTCTTTTGTTTTATATTGCTTTGATTTATTTATTTTTCGTCATTTGAATTCCGCATGTTACTTGTTTATGCATGACGCAATCGAGCGCATGGGCTTAGTAAGTCGGATTAAAGGTCCCCTATTTGGAGGGGTTAAAATCCTTTACCACGATGTTTTGCCGCGCCGGTTGATGTATATTCGTTTGAATGTAAGATGTGTTCAATCGGGTATACGAAGTTTCATATAGTTATCATTGTCTTTGTACGCATTGTAATGAAAGACGCATGGGCTTATTGTGTTGGATTAAAAGGTTCTCCATTTGGGGGAAGAAAAGCCTAAAAGGCTACCTTTACCACGATATTTGACGTGTCTTTCATCTATTGATTGCATCATTTACCTTAGTCTTGGCTTAACGTAGTATAATTCATATATCCATGTTATGATAGCATTTGAGTATTATTTCTTGTAGTATATCGGATGAAACCCAGACATAAATTCCGTAGCCGATTCTGAATGGACGGTAATGCGGTCTGTACTTGGGATACAATTCCACGTACCACTTGGAAAAGTGCTCACATGTGTGTTTGTGTCCATATTAGTCATCTTCTTTTGCACCACGTCATAGCATGCTTACTTTAATGCCTAATTGCATCATTAAGTGTCTTTTTGCATTATGTACTTAGTTGACTCTTTTATTTGTGCATGGACATGTAATGGCTATTTGTTTATGATATGTCTATGAAATCACATGTTCACCATTATTTGATTCGCCTTTATGTGTGCTTGTGTGGTTAGTGTGTGCTTGTGTTTCCATGAATACAATATGCCAATGAAGTTGTATGTTCGTTGCTACTTTGATGTACTTTCAAGCATGCAATCTTAGATGTGAGATATATGCAAATTTAGGTGTAAGTTTTATCTTTGCGCATATGAATTTAGAAGCATGATACTCTTGGAAATAAGTGTTACTTAAGCTTGATTAAATTATTACACAAATCCTTTCATTACAAGTGACATAAGTAAGGGACCATTCCGAACCCAACGGTTTGAGGTCTTCCCTTGCGAGGGGTGAGTGCGGCCTTAAATCTCATTTTCCCGGTTCACACCGGGTGGCGACTCCATTATTCTCCGGTTTAGTCCCCCGTGGCTACTCCGTACTCCCGACCAGGCCGCGAGCCCGGGACAGCATGCGTCGTCCAGTTTCTGTGTCCCACAACCGCCTTTATGGCTGGTTTTATCTTTCTACCGCCTTTATGGCTGGTTTTATCTGTCTACCGCCTTTATGGCTGGTTTTATACGATTTTGGCATAATTAAGTACCTTGGTAGGACTTGTTATAGACAAACTGTATCACCGCCTTTATGGCTGGTTTTATGTTTTTGGCATGCTTAGTACCTTGGTAGGACTAATTATTGACAAAAATGACTATCGCTTTTATGGCTGGTTCTTTTTATTGGCATAATTAATTCCTATAATAGATTAAGTGGGTAAAAATGGAAATTTATAAATTATGATAAAGCGAGATTTCTAAATGTTTAAAAGACTAAAAGTGGATCCCCTAACTCCAATATTTCCTTCTATTATTGTATTCCAACCTAAAATCCTCCAACTACTTCAACAAAGCAAACTTTTCATTTCCGCATTGTTCATTATTCTATTTTGCTAAATCTCTTCTTTGTGGATCGACCCCGGACTCACCGAGTTATCTTATTACTTCGACACTCTGATACTTGGGAGTAAAATACCACTTTTCGAGTGTGTCACTATTCTCGTACCAACAAATTGAAGTGTGGGCGCACTCACAATCTTTAATCTCTAAACTTCTGAGAGAATAAAAAATATTATCACATAATTTTTCTTCTTTTTATTTTTCTTTCAACACTTGAGAGAAAAGAAGATGAACAAGGTGGCTAGGTATGTTTCAAAAATGAGATTTATTTTTGTACAAAGCAAATAAACTTTGTTTTTATATGCTAGGGTTTAGGTTAACATAATTGCAATTAAAATTACCAATATATCCCTAAACCCTTGGATATTTTTGGGCCAAACTATTTAAATTTTGTAACAATAAAATTCATAATTAAATGTCTTTATAATGAAGACATTAAACCTCCACCTCAATACATACTTTGTAACTAATTTTGAAATAATGTGTATTGATATCAAATATTAATACATGTTTTAAATCAAATAATTTAATATTTATAAAATATAAATATAAATGCATATGATTATCTCATAATCATTAAATAATGAAAATATTATATTAAACTTATCTAGTATAGTTTTCAATTGTGACTTTAATTATTAATCATATTAATATTTTTAACATAAGTTATTATTTTGCATATGAGTTCATAATTGGACTATCCAATTATGATATGATTTTCTATAATATATCGAACTAGCATGTGGACTAAATGGACCTGCAGCTTCGAGCTCCAATAATCCCTAAATATTAATTAAAACTCTTTAATCAAATATTCTGAATTATTAATTTTAGGTTATTTTACTAAGAACCTTAAGCCGCACTCTCGTTACTACATAAATATTTTATACCGAAACTCATCGGCGTCCACCGATATAATCAATGCATACAAATTGACCCTTTATAAATATCTCATAATTATAATCGGGTCATAATATCTTTATACCCCTTTAATTATTTTGTGCCATAAGTATCATTGATTCTCTAATGAACGATTTATTCATAACTATTATGAATATTAGTCTTTCTATTTGTAATAAAAACACTTGAGTGTTCTAACCGTTCAAATACCGAATCAACCATTAAGGAATATACTCATCTACTTCTCACAGAATGAGTAGATTTCATATCTGTGTAAAATGTCTCAAGCCATACACCAAACCATGTCCCCAAAGTACGTAGCTGTTGGTCAAGATTTTTCACCAACCTCACCTTTGTAAATCAAATGACATAGTCTGTCATGCATGAGTTCGTAGTACACTCAGGATTCAGATTAACCCATCTATGATTATCTATTAGACTGATATGCATTTCTTTGTTTAACATATATTAAAAGAAATTCAATTTTGTCTTGATCTGGTCCTATATGATGGCATCATATAAGGTGCCCCATTCCATACACGAACCCGGATCAAAGTCGTCATACAATATGGAATAGACCGCAACTGTAGATAAATCACAAATAAAGTGTTCGTCTTTTTTTACTTTCTATGGACTATTTAGGATTACTAATTTCAAATTTAAATCCACTTGTACATAACATTTATACACTAAGTCTGAAAGTATATTTACCATCCAATGTAATACATGACAATTTATAATATGCAATTTGAAAATCAAAATTTTAATAAATTAATAATTACATTGTTTATTACTTAAAATAAAATCACGTTTTCATATTACATTATACTTTAGCGCATATGTCCCAACATACACTAATTACCCTAGTGATATAAATAATTTTTCTTTTAATAGCAACCCTAAGGAAACACAAAGAAATTCATTCTTTTGTTAAGAACAAAAGAAAATATGCAAATGAGGCTAGAGTCTGAGAAAAATAATTTTCCCTAGAAAATTCTCTGCAATAATTTTCTTTGAGCCCACTCTTTCGGATTCTTGGTGGCAAGACATATCACGAAAGAGTGAGTAAAAATCATCCTCACCATTTCGATAGATTGCTCACACCAGTGAGCCTTTTTCCATAATTACAAATGACGATTTTGGTGTGTTTCAGAGCTACTGTGTTTGTTTTTAGAGCAAATTCATGGCAATACAGAGGGCAAATTCAGGAGTATTTTGGGACTGTTTCGGAGGCTCAAAATCATCATGAACTGCTACATAAAATGAAATAACACAAGAAAAATTATACATTGATCATCATTACTATTCATTGTACTATTACAATGAACAATAACTTAAACAACTATAGCGTGAATAGTAAATTTGATATTATTCATAAAAAATAAAAAATTCCAGAACAGTGCGTGAGTCACTGTAGTTATGGGAGAAGGGGAAAAAATTTCAAATCCAATATGATAAATGGCTTATTGTGATTAGGCCTCCCCTCCTTAGATTTGGAATATTTTGGAGATTTCAACTGTTTTCCACTATAGCAGTACCTCTTGGCGCTTTCATATTGGTCCACATGTTGGTTCCTTTATGGTTGCATGTGTTTTAGATGATGGAAACTGCTGCTAACGTGGCGATCTCCCATTGAAGCTGTTGGGCGGTAATTTGTCATAAAGACTTTGGAGGAGATTGCATGACAATCTAATTCCCTTCTTAATGTTATTTGTTTGGATGTATGTCATAGAGTATAATGTAATATGTAAATAAAATTTATTTTAATTAATAAACGATGTAGTTTTATTAATTAAAATGTTTGTTTTAAATTTTCATATTATAAATTATCATGTATGTCGTTGATTACTATTGTACTTTCAGACTTAGTGTATAAGTGTTATACACTAAATGATTGAAGTTTAAAATTTGTAATCCAAAATAATCCATATAGAGCAAACAAAGATGAATATTTTATTTGCGATTTATAAACGGCTACGGTCCCTTCCATAATGGTATGATGACATTGATCCGAGATCGTTCATATGGTAACATGGGAATGGAGGTACCATATATAATGCGATTATATAGGATTGGATCAAGACATTAATGAATTTTTTTAATATTCGTTAAATAAAGAAATTCATATCAGTCTAATATATGATTATAAATGGATTGATCTGAATTATAAGTGTATTAAGAACTCTTGTATGGCAGGCTGTCCTTTGATTTACATTGGTGAGGTCGGAGAAACATTACTGATCAATAACTACATACTTTGAGGGCATGGTTTGTTGTGTAGTTGAGGACGTTTCATATAGACATGAAATTATTTTGCGAGAAATAGACGAGTATCTTTCTTAAAGATTGGTTCGGTACTTGAACAATTAGAGCGCTCAAATCTTTCTAGTACAAATCAAAAGATAAAATTTATAATATTTATGAATAAATTGTCCATTAGAGAATCAATGGTACTTATGGTACAAAAATAATTAGAGAGGTATAATGGACATTATGACCCGGCTCTAATTATGAGATACTCGTGTATGGTCAATCTATATACAATGATTATATCGGTAGACGCTGACGAGTTTCGGTAAAAAATATATCTATAGTGACAAGAGTTCAGTTTCAGGTTTTTAGTGGAATAACTTGAAATTAATAATTAAGGATACTTGGTTAAAGAGTTTTAATCGATATCTCGACATTATTAGAGCTCAGAACTGTGGGTATATTTGGTCTCCTTGTTAGCTCGATACATTATAGGGTGCCATGAAATCATTGAAGAGTCCAACTATGATCTCACAAACAAAACTATAATTTATGACGAAATTATTAATGTGATTAATAATTGATTTAATTCGCATTCGGGAAACTATATATTAAATAATTTAATAGTTTAATTTTTCAAGTACGACCCCGAGGCTTAAGTGCAAATTCCGTTACGCAATGAGTTTTCTCATAAAGGGTTCGCGAGATTGACTCCTACTTAGTTCCCACATGATGTCACCTTATTATTAAATAGCTTTTAGTGATCTTCCTAGCCGGGTACTAATAGGAACCAATGGTTAAAAATATTTTTCATATGTGGGCAATCATTGGAGCTCATTTCTTATTCATGACATCACATTTGACATGTTGAAGTTCTTAGAAGTTGTGATACATATATTTTATGTATGATGTTATTCATGATATTGATGTGCTGCTTTCAATAAGGAGAAAGACATATTCTTTTTCAAGTGGGTATATCATCAGGAATGAGTCGTTAGTAATACAGCTTCCTCCCTCAAAAATCACTCATTCCTCCCTTTTGAGGAATGTTCATTCCGATAGACACACATGTCGGAAACTTATTAGATCATAGATTTATCCCATAACAGGATCGTAACAATACTTCAAAAAATGATAGATTTCATCATATTTAAATTTAACTTATGTTGGATATGGTTATGTTCAAATCTAATTTCAAATAGTAATTGACATTCGACAATGAAATATAGGTGGTATTCATAACTGACTCTTAAGAACACAAATCAATTAGAACATTGGTCAAACTTAGTTATACAAATTCAATTCAAATTCATTGGTCAAACTTACAAACTTA
The DNA here is from genome assembly GCA_019454045.1 of Zanthoxylum bungeanum. Taxonomy (NCBI): domain Eukaryota; kingdom Viridiplantae; phylum Streptophyta; class Magnoliopsida; order Sapindales; family Rutaceae; genus Zanthoxylum; species Zanthoxylum bungeanum. The sequence continues at coordinate 62,988 of SKCR01041443.1, forward strand.
GTTAAACTATGGTTGATAATCAGTCAGGTCTGGTCTACACTATTATGTAATTGTGTCGAAAATTCATTCCAAATTCTTACTAAAAGGTTGAATCAAGATGAAAAATATTGTGAATCTTATACAAACGATATTATATCTCGATTCTCGATTCAAATTCAGAATTTCCTATCAGTCCTATACTATATCCACTTTAATAAATCATTAATACTTTTGAAAAATCTAATTTTAAAAAATCAAGAATAATGTTTGCATAACACATTGTCAATATTTGAAAAAAAAAAAATTCTTTTTTATATTTTGTGATTTTTTTGAATACACTGGGTTGTACAGTAATATTAATGAATTAAATGCGGCTTCTAATGTTTGGTAAAGATTGATCCCATGTTAGACTACACAAGGCTCAGGCTCGGCCCATTTCCACAACAGGCCCGTCGGTGCAAAAAATATATAAAATAAAGAGAAACCATCAGAGTCAGAAAAAAAAAACAAAAAGAAGAAGATATTTTTATATTATTTTCTTTTGCGTGTTGGCCATGGCAATTTTACCCATAAACTCGCAAACCCACAAAAACCCGCCCGCAATGGGTAGAATTTGGTAAATATATTAGTGGGTGTGGTGCGAGTTTGGTAATTTAAAGCAGAACCCGCTGCGGGTGCAGTGCGGGTTTGATATTTAAGAAAAAAATACGGGTATTCGCATACCCGCAATATTATTTTTTATTAATTAATATTTTTAGGACAATATAAAAAAACCTTCATATAAAAACAACTAACAAAACATAAACCTAAAATACTAATCCACAGTTCCACACTCCCACTCAGCCGCAGCCCACAACCTGCCTAACTGAAGATTTTTTTACATGACTATTATTGTTTTTTTTTTAATCACACTTGTTAATAAAATTATAATACAAAAATTTAGATTAAGTTCACAGAATCAGAAACGAGAGATGAGCAAAATAAGCTAGTGTTTGCTGCAACTTCAGTAGCTTTCCTGCTTCTTCATTACACTTACACCACTTGAGCCTTGTAAGCATCACTTTCATTACACTTAACATAAAAAATATGACTAACGGTTGGTGATTACTTTTTAGCTTATTGTCGATTGAGTTGGCTAATTTAGATCATTATAATTATGAAAGGAAGAACTCGTTTTAATTATGTTTATATGAAAAAATAAACATATGATACTGAGTCTTTCATACATTATGTTATCTATGTACTGTATATACATACATTGCATGTTGTATATGTCAAATGAAAAACAAATGTGAAAACTATAGCTATCAATTAAAAATAAATTATTTAATTAAAAAAATTATATTATTAAGAACACAAAGTAATTCAATATTTTAAAAACCCGCAAAAAATCCGTTGGATACCAATACGGATTTGGTAATTTATTTTTATATGCGGTGCAGGTTTGGTAATGAAAATTAAAACCCGCAACGGGTATAATACATGTTTAGTAATTTATTTACATATGCGGGTGCGAATTTGATAATGGAAAACTCGCACCATACCCTACCCACTGCCATCCTAGTTGGCATCCACAACACCCACAATCAACCCCCATTTTACCTCGATCCTCGGCATTTTTTTAAAAGATTAAAAAATAAATAATTATTTATTAAGAAAGATTATACGGTAAATCATTAGTAACTGAGTCTGAAATAAATTTCTTACAAGTTTTACACCGCCTGAAGTATAGGCGGAGAGTACGCTAGACAACGCAACAGTAGAGATTAGTGAGAAAGAATAGACAGAGAGAAATCGAAAGCAAGCGAAAGAAAAATAAAATAAAGTATAGTAAATAAAAAAAAAAAAAAAGCTTACGAAGTCAAGCTACTTGAAGAAGTTTACTAGAGAAGGAAGCAATTGCTGTTGTGTTTATAGTTTGATCGCAGAGGTGTCGGATGATATACCCGATCGTGAGCGATCGGAGATGTTTGTCTCTGGTGTCTGTGGCGGCGGCAGAGGACGGAGGAGGAGGTGGTAGTGGTGAATTGTTAGGTGGTGGAGGAGGATGAAGAAAGGAAAAGGAAGGAACAATGGCTTGTTGCCGAATTCGTTGAAGATAATATCATCTTGTTTGAAGACAGTATCTACGAATGCTAGCACTGTTGCTTCTACTGTACGCTCTGCTGGGGCCTCTGTTGCTGCTTCTATTTCCAATGCTTCCGAAGATCACAAAGATCAGGTTCCTTTCTATTATTTAAATTTAACAAGTCTCAGTTTATCGATAAGAATGACGAGTTTAGCATTTCTTGAGATAGCTAGTCTTATCGTTGGTAGCATTTGATTATGGGGAGATTATGTGATCTATTGGTGTGACTCTTTTGTTTTGTGGACTGGAAAGGGGAAACACTTTGTTCACTTTTGTTTTAGGAAAATTTGTATGTAATTTTTTTAAAAAATAAAGTAAGGCTATGTTTGGATTGATGAAAGAGGATGGTTTATAATGGAATGTAATGCTCCAAATATTAATTTGATTAATAAAAAGTGATGGAATCTAAAGTAACTAGGTAAGTTTTAAAGACAATTATATCGCTTTTAGAATATAAAAGTAAAAAAAAAAAAAAACAAATTTAAACGAGTAACTGAAGCAAGCGGGAAGGTGGAATAGTAACGGGCCAGGTGTGTTACGAGTATGTCAATACCTGTACCCTGTTTTTTCAATCAACGGATATGAAAATTGTATCCTTACCTTGCCCTAATGTATCCGGCCACTGCGGCCCTCGCGCGAGTCCCTATTCACATGAGGTTTATCTTACTAGTACGGGATGCCCAATATCTGACTCATTCAATCAACGGTTATAGAAAATTGTACACATACCTGGCCCGACGAGGAGTTTTTCCATCCCTAGGTGAAGGTAAATATGGCATCAAGTGCTTCAAATATTAAAATTAACCCGCTAACGTTCACACTTCACAATTTCATTGTGTCTCAAAATCTTCCCAAAAACCCGCTAACATTCACACTTCACAATTTCATTGTGTCTTGGTTATATCAAGATTTGAAAACAAAAATCAACGAACATAAAACCAATTAAAGTTATGAGGATGTTTTGGAATTGCAATGTTGATAAACATGATTGCCACACAAACAACTTGCCCAATTGCCATTTGATGTAAATGATGTAATTTCAAAATCACATTGTTACGATCATTTGCTTCACCATCCATCTAAAATCATATACAATGCACATGAATTAATATATTGTTAATGACATATATAATCACAAAGGAATTAACACATTGATAATAGTACAAAATCAAAATTTTAATGTATAGGAAGTGTTAGAATATAAATCATGCGAAGGTGATAAATGCTTGGGAAGGTCACCTTCGCTAATGTCACTGTGGTGCTTACAAAGGTGAGGACTTAAGTAGGTCAGGAATCTTGTGTAAGAATATCATGAATCTTGCGAAAGTGATTTAGTGGTCACCTTCTAAAATGTTGTTGCTTGAGAAGGTCACATTCTGAAAATGTTGTCACCTTCTAAATGATGTTGTGAAGCTTATCAAGATACAAAGAGTGGCAATTGGAAGCGCAAAAATGCAAATGGATTAAAAAATCAGTTGTTCCCTCGATGTTCATGCCACATGTATCTTAGTTATTGGTTATTCTAGATCAAGACTCTGATTAGCTAATCTAGATCAGTTATTTTAGTATAAATAGTTTGTTATAGCTTTTATTATAATTAGACGATTCATCAATACAAATTAGATTCATTTCTATCTAAATTCTCTTAAGCTTTTTGCATTTTCTTTGCAAACAAACAGAGATCCTTTATATTTTACAGGAAGAATTGCATACAGTGTCCTTTGATTATACAGCCTATGTAAACAAAAACAAAAAAAAGTTTAGCAACTTTTGACAAAAATAGAAAGAAACAAAGCCAAATTCAATGTTTCAACATTACCAAGACAAAATAT
>SKCR01041444.1:0-92929 GCA_019454045.1 Zanthoxylum bungeanum
CTGCAAAACAAAACACTGGGAGTGGGGGTTTAGATTGTTTGAGCGATCTAAGTGAGTGGACAGTTTTTTTATAACAAAAACTGGAATACTTTAATAAACTCGTGTTTTATAAACCAATTCGAATCTTATCTGTAAACTTGTCTTCCTGAAAGCAATTAAGTTTCTGAAAATCTTTGTGAAAATCTTTTCTTAAAGTCTCTGATAAAATTACTGTTTCTGAAAACATTCCTGTCTAGAAAATATTTCTCTGAAAACTGTTTCTGAAATATGTATCTGTAAACTAATCTTTGAAAATTGTTTTCTAAAATCTAGTTGTAGGCATTGCATTTTTTGCATATCGAACCCGATGAGGAGTCTCGTAAGGAGGCACTACCTTTAAGTCGTGGAAGTTGCGGAAAACGGTCGTCGGAAATGAGAAGTCAAGAATTGACATATTATTGGTTTTGATTCGCTAAGTTCGCTCGGAGTTCGCTTGTTGAATCTTCGTTTCGAGGTATATCTTTGGCCCAAAATTCCCGCAAACCACTCTAAACCCACATCCAAAGCCCATGAAACCAAGAAAAATCAAACACCAAGTCCACCATCCATAAAGCCCACACCCATGCACATGATTTCACCCTCCTTGCACTATTCAAACATGATTTATCCTTCCACCAATTTACTTTACACCTTTGATCTCACCTTTTACCTTGACACCTAATTTCCAAGGCATCATTTAGCCATCACACCCCACGCCCATCACCATCCCCTCTCATTTTCTTCATTTTCCATCACCTTTTTTTGAATTTTCAACAAAGGATCACAATTATACATAACCTTTCTTCCATTTCCCAACAAAACATGTCATTTCATTTCCTTTCCTTTCAACTTTTATTCATTTTCAACAAAGAATCACAATTATACATTACCTTCCTTCCATTTCCAAACAAAACTTGTCATCAAATTGATTACCTTTCATTATCACTTGCCAATCTCATTAATGCCCTCCATTTGCCTATTTAAACCCTCATTTTTCTGCCTTGGAACACCTAATACACATTCACGCCTGGCTCACAAAACCAGCACAACCCTTCACTGCCTCACGCTCAGTTCACGACCAGCCCCCCTCCATTAGACACCTTGCACATCCACAACACACAGACACGGCATGCGCAGCTCAGCCTTCAACAGCCACCACGTCCCCTAGCAACACACGTAGCCTTCACTCATCACGCCACACTGCCAACACCACTCAGTTCAAACACAAAAAAATGAAACCTACTGACGGAGCCCCCCTCATCACGTTAAACCTTACCACGTCCTCCTTTCTCTCTCACCCTTCGACCAACCCTTCTCACTAAGCCAAGCCAACAAGTTGATTTAACAACCCCTCACCAAACAGACGCACAACTCTTGGCCAAGACACATCTCCATGTACCTCTCACTTTATGCAATCAGACACCATACCCGATACACATTCACTCCCAAGCCCTTCCTTCACTGCCTCCAATCAGTTCAAGCATCCATTCAGCCCCTAGTTCTCACATCTACACGCCCATACAGCCCCACTTCACAGCCCTAGAAGTCACCCACAAAGCTTCCTTCACAAGCTCCTAAGATTCACGCCACTGCACTCCCATTTCAGCCCCAAGAAAACACACAAATCAGCCCCTAATTAGGCTTGCAGTTCATGCCATTTTCCCCTGGAAATAGCACCCAAATCACCCTAATTTTAGCCCCCAAACCAGTGAATAAACTGCCTTAAACACCCTCTAAAATTCGCCGAAAACGCAGCTCAAACACACTCAAAACAGTCCCCAAATTCACCGAAACAGTGAATAAAAAACTGCACTTGAAAGTCTTCGAGAAACCAAACAAACGGAAGTCCAATACCCCTCAAAATTCACCAAAACAGCCCATAATTCATTGCAAACCAGTGAGCAAAGTGTGGAGATTTAAATTACAGCGAAATGAAGTGGAAACAGCGGACGAAACAGCGAAACAGTGAGCAAAACAGCGAAACAGTGAACCGGTGGAATCGTGGTGTCTTAGCCTTTCCGACGGCCATATAACGCATCTCCAAAGAGCGACAAAAAAAGGTTAGACCTGAGGGTTTATATTATTAAATTTATTCACATAAAATAATGATTTAAAAAAATGTGTTTAGCATGAATAGTTAGTTTGGCATGTTATTCGAAATTTGTTCACATGAAATAATGATTTAGTGTATGATGTGATTTTGGGTGAATGGAATAGTGTTCTTTCTTGTGGTATATTGGATGGAAACCCGGACATAATTCCATAGCCGAATCCGAATGGACGGTATTATGGTTTGCACTCGGGATACAATGCCCCGTACCACTTGAAGGATTCATAATTCCATTTCATCCAACTTGTATTTGATCATGATTAGGTCATTAGAACGTTATTTTATTTCAAGCATGTTTTAGTATTTATCTTTTGTATGAGGAATTTAAGTTTAGGTATGTTTAGATTACTATGTATGTAGCTATTTGATGTGTGATGCCGAATGTTTGCCGTTGTAAAAATTTACTTTCAAAGCATGCGAATTTAGATTTAGGCCTATAGGAATTTAGAGTAGTTTTACCAATGTATGTCTTGTAGACTTGGTTAATATTACACAAATCCATCCATTACAATTGACATAAGTAATGGACCATTCCGAACCCAACGGTTTGAGGTATTCCCTTGCGAGGGGAGAGTGCGGCCTTAAATATTTTCCCGGTTCACACCGGGTGGCGACTCATTTATTCTCTGGTTTAGTCCTCCGTTGGCTACTCCGTACTCCCAACTAGGCCCTGAGTCTAGAACAGCATGCGTCACCCAGTTCATGTGTCCTACAGTCTGGCGACTCCACTGGGGATGGAGAATCGGCCTCCAAATATTATCTTGTAATGTCTGGATTTGTGTTTTAATTAACCATGTTTACTGTGGGTTTAAGGAGTTTAATTAAAGGCATTGTTAGGGCTAGGTGATGGTTTGGTGTCTTCCTTCATTCACTACCTTTTTATATGGAAAAGCTGTGAAGGCACCTAGATAATCATTTTCTTAGGGGATGGTTGGTGTCTTCCTTCATTCACTACATTTTTATAAGGAAAAGCTGTGAAGGCATCTTGATAATCATCTCATTTGATAGACTAATTTGGGGGCTCGTTGTTTATTCCTGTCACCAAGCGATAAGAGCCTAAGGGACTTGGGTACTTAAGTGAGCCTCGCTCCACCCTCCCTCTGGGGAATCTACAACGGGAAGTCCATTTGACAGTTAGTCACATACCTTAACTTGTTGGCATATACCATGAGGTGCACTCACTTTGTCGTTTGAACCCTTGAATGGGGAGTCCTAGTTGTGAGTAATCCTTTGTCAATAAGGGCCTTTGTTTACATTCTAAAACCTGCATGTGAACCCTAGTTGTATGACCCATAGAAATCATTTCTTTTATGCTTTTGTTTGAGACCATCGTTATTTGGATTCAATTGGAATTTTTGTCAAGAGATATGAACAAGTTGGGCCATTTAAACTGGAACGAGTTCGCGTCCTTTGATAATTGGGCCAAAAGCTTCTAAAATGTCGATGGGCCATTTTGTGTTTAGGCCTCTTATTATTTGAAGTCGTTTAGCCATGTTATCGTAAAAGTATAAACTTGTTGGGCCTTTTCAACTGGGACAAGTTTGCATCGCGCAATGATGTGATTGAATGCTTTAAAATGATGATAGGCCAACTTATATATGTATTTTCCGCATCACACGCATCTCAATCATTTCATGCATACACGCATCATGTTAACCCTTTTGTGTCTTAAAAGCCATCATAGATTCCCGTTGGGTTAGGAAATTAGAGAGACTCGTCAAGAGACCGTTAGTCAACATGAGCAAATTAGCAAACGAGAGATCCTGCTTGGATCAATTGGAGATTAAAGTAACTAAAATTATTGAGATGTTGCAAGTTCTGACTAATGTTGTGGCCAGTTTGACCGTACTAGTATAGCCGATAACAGAAAGTTGTACAATCAGAATGGAAAGACCATCGGAGAATCCTCGGAAGAGCAGCAGAAAAAAGAAAGGATAGCCATTCAGAAATTGAAAATGGAGCAGTGAAACTGTCAGACTTGGAAGGGAACGAGTTCATTGAGCTGATCAATGTTATCAGATTGAATCTGCATTTTGCCTGAAGGAAAGAAGACTAAGAAAGTCACCAAGGGAATTGGCGGAAGGCCTAACCAACGGGATAAGAAACATATCCATGCATGCATACACGTAACGTACTTGCAATTCTTGTGTTTGTCATATGTTTGCAGGTTTTAAACAGAAAGGAAGAACTAGTAGGAGGAAACACATGGCGCCAAGGAGCACAATGAGGTCTAACCCATCATGAATAGGGAGAACCTCTACACTTGCATACATATATATTACATGAACACGTCTTTATTCTATTGTTTTGTATTCGCAGGTTTTAAAGAAGAAAAAAGAAAAAGAAAGCGGCAAAGATCAAAAGGTGACACAACACTGAGGATGACATTGAAGCCACCTTGACAGATGGATTTCGGTCATGTCTGGCTCAAGACGATGAATTTAGCAGGAGGCCACCCATGCACTTTGTTGCGATTTCTGTTTTCATGCTTTGTGTATACATGTTGTAGAGTCTTTAATTTTGTGTGTTATTTTTGTAGGTAAAAGCAAAGACATAGCATTTTAAGACAGAGGGAATGGTGCTCGGCAATCACAAAGATGGGAGCTAATTCATTAGTGGTGGCAGAGTAAGGAAATAATTCTGAGACGCATCCTAATGAATTTATACCAAGCATGAGGCGTATTGAGTACACAATTCCTTTTGCTTTGATTTGCCTTCTTTTGTTATTTTCTGTTATTTTCGTAGACAGGATCCCAGACTTTTTGACCCTTCATGACTTGTTTTGGTGTTTTGTGGACAGGATCCACAACTTTTTGACCTTTTAGGACTTCTTTGGTATTTTCTTTTATTTTCGTGGATAGAATCCATGACTTTTTGACCGCACACGATTTCTTTTGTTGTTTTCTTATATTATTGTAGACATGATCCAGAGACTTTTTGACCTCTGACGAATTCTTTTGTTGTTTAGCTAACAACCATTCGGCGGAAGATATTTGTGCAATTATTACTCACCCCTTTTCAGGTTCTATAAGTTCAGCTCAACATTTCTCTTCTCAACACATCCAAATATACATCCAAGTAAGATAAAGAAAATGGAAGCAACTTCACAGCAGCGAGTTAAGCAAATTTGTGTTTTCTGTGGATCCAATACTGGTAATAAACCAGAATTCATTGAGGCTGCAAAGGAACTGGGGCGAGTCATGGCTGAGAAGAATATGCACCTAGTATATGGCGGTGGAAATCTTGGGATAATGGGAAGCATTTCAAAAGCCGTTCAAGACGGTGGCGGTCGTGTTTTGGGAATAATCCCAAGACCTTTGGCGGACGAACAGTTAATTGGACCAACAAATGGAGATGCACGCATCGTATCAGGTATGTCTGAACGACTCCATGAAATGATAAATACTGCAGATGCGTTTATTACGTTACCAGGTGGACTTGGTACCCTTGAAGAGATATTCACCGTAGCATCATGGGCGCATTTAAACATTCATCGGAAGCCCATTGGAATACTCAATGTTGAGCATTTCTTCGATTTTCTGTTTGTGTTTCTCGCGGAAGCCAAGAGACATGAGTTCGTCACCAAATCTATGGGAGATATTTTCTTGACTGCGACAAAGGCCGAAGAGTTGATTGACCAGATCCTAGCTTTTGAACCGAAGCTCGACCCCATCCTCTCCAAATTGGACTGGACAGATAGTGATCGTGGCAAGAAGCGCAAATTGGACATTGATCTTAATCAGTGATGTTTCCTGCTAACCAGGTATTACAGACATGAAACATATTTCAAACTTTGTACTCTAGTTTAATTGTTAAAAAAAATGAGTGAGAGAAGTCTTTGATAGTTAGACATATGTCTGGTGATGACATTGTATGCTTAAGGGAGAAACCCTAGAAACGGTAAGTGCGAGACATGCTCTCGTCCGGTATTCTGAATGGATTGATCTCAGTTAGACTCACGAACACTTGATTACAAGATCCTAGCAGTAGAAGCCTGAGTAGTTATCGAGGTGACTAGTTGAAGAGATGATGTATTAGTGAATGACCGTTTGCCTGGGTGTCCACACTTTTTTACTGATGCTATGATATATGATGTGGTTGGAAATAAAGAAAAAAGTCTCTGAAATAAAAAATAAAAAAGAAAAGAAAAAATAGACCACCTATAACCGATAAGCGTGAAGCTACCCATGGGCGAGTATTAGGACCACCATGAGGAGAAATGCTACCTTAAAGGGTAGGTGTGTCAGAAAAGAAAAGAAGAAAAGAAAAGAAAAGAAAAAAAAAAAAAAAATGAAAAAAAGAGACGAAAGAAAAAGATGAAACCATATCATGTTGAGTATGCTGAAGTAATCACAGAATGTGATTAAGACATCCAGGTTAGTTAGACCCGCTGGTTCGATTCTCTGAAACGAAATCACCAAGTTGGCTTACTTAAGGACTAAGCTGCGGAAGAGCCCTGGCACACACACACACGAGGAGTCTAGCTCAGATCACCCATTCAGATGATTGGACTTGAGTATATCGAGTACTTTGAAGATTCATCGGTTTTGAAACGAAGCATTCATTGAGGACGAAAATATGTCTAGCTATCAAAGATTAATACGTAAGAGGTAATACAATATGTGAAACAGAATATCATGTCAGCTTGGGGACAAGGCCCATATCAGCTTTGGGTGAGGCCCCACATCATTATCTGTTCGAGGGCGAGGCCCATATCAGGATAGGGGCGAGACCCTACATCATCAGTTCGAGGGCGAGGCCATATCATTCTGCGGGTTGAGGCCCACATCTTTATCAGTCTTTGCCGGGTATGACACTTTGGGGGCGAGGCCCACATCACTATCAGTCTTTGCCAGGTATGGCACTCTGGGGGCGAGGCCCACATCATTATTAGTATTTACCGGGTATGGCACTCTGGGGGCGAGGCCCACATCAGTATCAATAGCAGTCTTGCCGGGTATGGCACTCTAGGGGCGGGCCCACATCATTATCAGCCTTTGCCGGTATAGCACTCTGCGGGTCGAGGCCCACATCATTATCAGTCTTTGCCGGGTATGACACTTTGGGGGCGAGGCCCCATCACTATCAGTCTTTGCCAGGTATGGCACTCTAGGGGCGAGGCCAACATCATTATCAGTCTTTGCCGGGTATGGCACTCTGGGGGCGAGGCCCACATCGTTATCAGACTTTGCCAGGTATACACTCTACGGGTTGAGGCCCACATCGCTATCAGTCTTTGCCGGGTATGGCACTCTGGGGGCGAGGCCCACATTATTATCAGTCTTTGCCGGGTATGGCACTCTGCGGGTTGAGGCCCACATCACTATCAGTCTTTGCCGGGTATGGCACTCTGCGGGTTGAGGCCCACATCATTATCGGTCTTTTCCGGGTATGACACTCTGGGGGCGAGGCCCACATCACTATCAGTCTTGCCAGGTATGGCACTCTGGGCCGAGGCCCATATCATTATCAGTCTTTGCCGGGTATGGCACTCTGGGGGTGAGGCCCACATCGTTATCAGACTTTGCCGGGTATGGCACCCGCGGGTTGAGGCCCACATCGCTATCAGTCTTTGCCGGGTATAGCACTCTGGGGGCGAGGCCCACCTTATTATCAGTTTTTACTGGGTATGGCACTCTGCGGGTGGAGGCCCACATCATTATCAGTCTTTGCCGGGTATGGTACTCCGGGGGCGAGGCCCACATCATTATCAGTCTTTGGGGTATGGCACTCCGGGGGCGAGGCCCACATCATTATCAGTCTTTGCCAGGTATGGCACTCTGTGGGCGAGGCCCACATCATTATCAGTCTTTGCCAGGTATGGCACTCTGGGGGCGAGGCTCACATCATTATCAGTCTTTACCAGGTATGGCACTCTGCGGGTTGAGGCCCACATCACTATCAGTCTTTACCGGGTATGGCATTCTGCGTGTTGAGGCCCACATCGCTATCAGTCTTTGCCGGGTATGGCACTCTGGGGGCGAGGCCCATATTATTATCAGTCTTTGCTGGGTATGGCACTCTGCGGGTGGAGGCCCACATCGCTATCAGTCTTTCCCGGGTATGGCACTCTGGGGGTGAGGCCCACATATTATCAGTCTTTGCTGGGTATAGCACTCTGCGGGTGGAGGCCCACATCACTATCAGTCTTTGCCGGGTATGGCACTCCGGGGGCGAGGCCCACTTCATTATCAGTCTTTGCCGGGTATGGCACTCTGGGGGTGAGGCCCACATCGTTATCAGACTTTGCCGGGTATGGCACTCTGCGGGTTGAGGCCCACATCGCTATCAGTCTTTGCCGGGTATGGAACTCTGGGGGCGAGGCCCACATTATCAGTCTTTGCCGGTTATGGCACTCTGCGGGTTGAGTCCCACATCACTATCAGTCTTTGTCGGGTATTGCATTTTGCAAGTTGAGGCCCACATCCCTATTAGTCTTTGGTGGATACGGCACTCCGGGTATGGAGACACATCAGTTCAGATCAGTTTCTACCGAGTACGGTATTCTGGGGGCGAGGCCCACATTACATCAGATCAGTATTGCCGGGTATGGTATTCTGGGGGCGAAGCCCATATTACATCAGTTTCAGTTTCTGCCGGGAATGGCACTCCGAGAATGGAGATTTAGTCCGAGAATTAGCACGCCGAGAATGGCACGCCAGGAATGGCACTCCGAGAATCGAGATTTAGTCCGGGAACGGACAGCTCGAGAATGAGCACGCCGAGAATGGCACGCCGGGAATGGTACTCCGAGAATGGAGATTTAGTTTGGGAATGGACTGCTCGAGAATGAGCACGCCGAGAATGGCACGCCGGGAATGGCATTCCGAGAATGGAGATTTAGTCCGGGAATGGACAGCTCGAGAATGAGCACGCCGGGAATGGCACTCCGGGAATAGAGATCGGTTAGGGAATGGACCACATCACAGTGACAGTTCGGGAATGGACTTCATCATATCACATCACAGCAACACTCCGGGAATGGAGATCGGTTCGGGAATGGACCACAACACGGTGACAGTTCGGGAATGGACTTCATCGCATCATATCATCGGTTCGGGAATGGACCACATCACGGTGACGGTTCGGGAATGGACCTCATCACATCACCTCACATCATCGGTTCGGGAATAGACCACAACACGGTGACAGTTCGGGAATGGACCTCATCACAAACCTCACATCATCGGTTCGGGAATGGACCACAACACGGTGACAGTTCGGGAATGGACTTCATCACATCACAGCAACACTCTGGGAATGGAGATCGGTTTGGGAATGGACCACAACACGATGATAGTTCGGGAATGGACTTCATCACATCACATCATCGGTTCGGGAATGGACCACATCACGGTGACGGTTCGGGAATGGACCTCATCACATCACCTCACATCATCGGTTCGGGAATGGAACACAAGATGGTGACGGTTCGGGGAATGGACTTCATCATACCACAACACAACAACGGTTCAGGAATGGACCAGGGGTCGAAGCACCTCAACACCATCAACTCAACAACAGCAGGCGGACCATGCGGCAGCTGGCGAGCCAGGTAAGTAAAAATGCATTGCACGAACTTTAATAGGATTGTCACTATCACACACTGAACAAATCCCATCAAAGTGGGGGCGACTGTAGGCATTGCATTTTTCGCATATCGAACCCGATGAGGAGTCTCGTAAGGAGGTACTACCTTTAAGTCCTGGAAGTTGCGGAAAACGGTCATCGGAAAGGAGAAGTCAGAATTGACATATTATTGGTTTTGATTCGCTAAGTTCGCTCGGAGTTCGCTTGTTGAATCTTCGTTTCGAGGTATATCTTTGGCCTGAAATTCCCGCAAACCACTCTAAACCCACATCCAAAGCCAATGAAACCAAGACAAATCAAACACCAAGTCCACCATCCATAAAGCCCACGCCCATGCACATGATTTCACCCTCCTTGCAGTATTCAAACATGATTTATCCTTTCACCAATTTACTTTACACCTTTGATCTCACCTTTTACCTTAACACCTAATTTCCAAGGCATTATTAGATCAACCCCACATCATTTAGCCATCACATCCCACGCCCATCACCATCCCCTCTCATTTTCTTCATTTTCCATCACCTTTTTTTGAATTTTCAACAAAGGATCACAATTATACATAACCTTTCTTCCATTTCCCAACAAAACATGTCATTTCATTTCCTTTCCTTTCAACTTTTATTCATTTTCAACAAAGAATCACAATTATACATTACCTTCCTTCCATTTCTAAACAAAACTTGTCATCAATTGATTACCTTTCATTATCACTTGCCAATCTCATTAATGCCCTTCATTTGCCTATTTAAACCCTCATTTTTCTGCCTTGGAACACCTAATACACATTCATGCCTTGCTCACAAAACCAGCACAACCCTTCACTGCCTCACGCTCAGTTCACGACCAGCCCTCCTCCATTAGACACCTTGTACATCCACAACACACAGACACGGCATGCGCAGCTCAGCCTTCAACAGCCACCACGTCCCCTAGCATCACACGTAGCCTTCACTCATCACGCCACACTGCCAACACCACTCAGCTCAAACACAAAAAAATGAAACCTACTGACGGAGCCCCCCTCATCACGTTAAACCTTACCACGTCCTCCCTTCTCTCTCACTCTTCGACCAACCTTCTCACTAAGCCAAGCCAACAAGCTGATTTAACAACCCCTCACCAAACAGACGCACAACTCCTGGCCAAGACACATCTCCATGCACCTCTCACTTTATGCAGTCAGACACCATACCCGATACACATTCACGCCCAAGCCCTTCCTTCACTGCCTCCAATCAGTTCAAGCATCCATTCAGCCCCTAGTTCTCACATCTACACGCCCATACATCCCCACTTCATAGCCCTAGAAGTCACCCACAAAGGTTCCTTCCCAAGCCCCTAAGATTCACGCCACTGCACTCACATTTCAGCCCCAAGAAACACACAAATCAGCCCCTAATTAGGCCTGCAGTTCATGCCATTTTCCCCCTGGAAATAGCACCCAAATCACCCTAATTTTAGCCCCTAAACCAGTGAATAAACTACCCTAAACACCTATAAAATTCGCCCAAAACAGCAGCTCAAACACACTCAAAACAGTCCCCAAATTCACTGAAACAGTGAATAAAAAACTGTACTTGAAAGTCTTCGAGAAACCGAACAAACGGCAGTCCAATACCCCTCAAAATTCACCAAAACAACCCATAATTCATTGCAAACCATTGAGCAAAGTGTGGAGATTTAAATTACAGCGAAACGAAGTGGAAACAATGGACGAAACAGCGAAACAGTGAGCAAAACAGCGAAACAGTGAACCGGTGGAATCGTGGTGTCTTAGCCTTTCCGACGGCCATATAACGCATCTCCAAAGAACGACAAAAAAAGGTTAGACCTGAGGGTTTATATTATTAAATTTATTCACATAAAATAATGATTTAAAAAAATGTATTTAGCATGAATAGTTAGTTTGGCATGTTATTTGGAATTTGTTCACATGAAATAATGATTTAGTGTATGATGTGATTTTGGGTGAATGGAATATGTGTTCTTTCTTGTGGTATATTGGATGGAAACCCGGACATAAATTCCATAGCCGAATCCGAATGGACGGTATTATGGTTTGCACTTGGATACAATGCCCCGTACCACTTGAAGGATTCATGTATTCCATTTCATCCAACTTGTATTTGAGCATGATTAGGTCATTAGAACGTTATTTTATTTCAAGCATGTTTTAGTTATTTATCTTTGTATGAGGAATTTAAGTTTAGGTATGTTTAGATTACTATGTATGTAGCATGTTTGATGTGTGATGCCGAATGTTTGCCGTTGTAAAAATTTACTTTCAAAGCATGCGAATTTAGATTTAGGCCTATAGGAATTTAGAGTAGTTTTACCAATGTATGTCTTGTAGACTTGGTTAATATTACACAAATCCATCCATTATAATTGACATAAGTAAGGGACCATTCCGAACCCAACGGTTTGAGGTCTTTCCTTGCGAGGGGAGAGTGCGGCCTTAAATTATTTTCCCGGTTCACCGGGTGGCGACTTCTTTATTCTCCGGTTTAGTCCTCCGTTGGCTACTCCGTAATCCCAACTTGGCCCTGAGTCTAGAACAGCATATGTCACCCAACTCATTTGTCCTACACTAGTATCAGTCACTGTAAAACTTGACGCATGAGGGGGTTACATATCGCCATCCCCCCATACGCTTAACTAGAGCCAGAAATGCAAATCCATGACATTGGGGAGTTATGTATCGTTATCCCCCAAAACATGCCACTCATGTCCCTGAAACTAGTGGTCTTGGGGCGTTACATATCATCGTCTCCCAAGCCACTGAACTAGAACCGGGGGTGCGGATCTATGCTACCCTACAGGCTCTGAATCTAGGATCTAAGGGCATATGTCATCCCTAGTCCTGAACTGCGTGTGCATACGATACCTGAATCCTTCAAATCCATGTCTGAGTCAAGTTACATACTGAGGTGGGTTTTTCCCCCATGCCTCGAAAATATATAATCATGCTTCTGAAATCATTACTTTTTAAATCATTTCTCAAAACGTTCTTTATCAAAATATATTTGAAAGTAAACTCGGCTAACGCCCTAAATGCGGAAAAGTAAGTCTGATGTTAAAAATAATAAAATGAAAATCAACTTAAGGAAAGAGTGTCCACTCACTGATTCGAAACTTGCTGGTGATGTCTTACGATAGTGGCGGAAACGCATCTCCCGGTGATAATATAGAATTAGCAAAATTCGTTAGTATAAAGGTTGCGAATTTATATCCTTACTTAACAAAATTTATTCACTATTCATGATAACTCATCTGTGATATTTTACTAACATTTTAGGGTGGTCTAACAATTTTTACTACGCTCGTTCGAGGATCTCACATGCTACTTCACAAAACTCCATATCCTGCCCTCTTTCCAAAACTTTCAGTGCATCAACACTGACTTTGAAAATTCAGTGTGCTTAATCGGGGTTGAATTTGGGGCTGAAATTTTAATAGAATACTCTCTTATGTGTCTATTTTATTTTAACTTTTACGGATCATGATTTTGATTCCGAGAACTCAAGTTATGGACTGAAGTTCAGGGGCTATGCAACTGGAAAAACTGGGCACAGGGGCAGCAGAAAGCCCGATTTCAAAAATTCGGTCCGGTCTCATATTAAGCCCAGAAATGATAAATTTTGGATATGTTACTACCTTATATGTCTAGTTTATCTAAAAATTTACGCTTCATCAATGGACATGATAACTGGACTTACAAGTAAATCTTTACAGCCTGTCCGGAATGTGACTTCACTAAAATTTACTGCCCAACATACCAATTTCACCACTCTCTTAACTCTATTTAATTTTCACACAAGCAATTCTTATTACTCTCATCACCAGCCATTAATAAATATTATCAATTCACAAAATATACTTTTCCAACACATTCATACAAAATAAGCCAAAGACTTTAACCATTCACCTTTGAGTTATTAACTCCAAACAATTTAAAATCATGCTATAACATATTTTAATGCATGAACTTTAACAATTTATCATCAAATCAACAAAAGAAACTCCTCCCAATATGTTGAGAAATTTGGCCACATACCCATTTTTCCACCTTGCAATTATTTATCCAAACTTAGGCATAAACTACTCCAAACAACATCATAAATGTGTCTTGATGCCTAATTTGTACTAAATCCTTTCAAACAACAAAGCCCCAATTTTGTAGGGTTCATGGGAGGGAAAATTCAAGTGAGAATGCATGCTTATTTTCCAAAATAAGAAGAAGAAAGAAGGAGAAGAAGCTTACTTGTTCAAGAAAAACTTGAAAATTCATCACAATTTCTCACAAATGCACTTGAGAGTGAAGAAAAATTGAAGACTTCCCTTGAAGTCCCATCCACGCTTTTTTGGTTTGTAACAGATGAATGAATAGTGTTCTATTTATAGACAAAGGGGCTGATTTTTTTGTGATGAAATGAGTGGTTCAAAATTTGCCACATCACATAAATCTAGTCTATTCCCGAAATTACTGTAGCAGCCAAGGAAATTACAATATTTGACTTATTTCTGGTTCGAATTTGGAAAAGTATTCAACACAGAAGTTGTAGGTATCGGTCTTAGCTTTACGAAGATATAAAATTGAAAAAAATTGGAGTTCATATGAAATAATTACGGCCCGATTACTAAAGATTGTTTGAGGTGGAACGTAAACTAAGTTCCTCGTCAAAATTTCAAGGAATCTTCTGAATGTCCCAAATGCCATTTTATGAGCACGTACTTGCTCGAACATGATTTATATCAAGTATTATACCTCTGAATCATAATAGTCTTTAGGCTCTGGTATCGTACGAGTTGTCAGGTTCACCGGATGTTACAGTCAAAGACAAGTTCTTTGTGGGTCTTCTTTGTGGCCTTGGAAGGGTTTTGTTCTTACAAAATCAAATTCGTGGTGCTTGGGGTTCTATCCGTTGTGAAGGGTTTGTTTGGCCTAATCCTCCATGTGAGATGACGCGGAACTCACTTACTAAAATGCTCTTTAAAGATAAAAAGACCAAAAGATCCTAAAACTACCCAATGGCTATTTACAGGTCAAGCCCTTAATAGTCATTTCCTAATTAATATAAATATCTAAGCTAAGATATTTAAAACAAGTTGCAAAAAAATATCAAAGGAAAAAGTCAACAAAAGACATAAATTTTACAATAATGCATATTAGGTCTTTTTTGCTAACTATTTGGTTATAATCAAATCTAACTAAATGACTTAGCTAACTTAGTTACAAATGACCTAACTAAGTCAACAAATCAATGAAAAACCCAAAAAGTCAACAAAAGAGGCAATTTTCCCAAAATGACAAAATTATCCCTTTTACACAAAATGCTCCAAATTTCGTGGGCTTCCATTTACAAAGCCTAAATGATGTGTCAAAAGCCCATTAAGTCTTCTATTGGCTGAATTTTTAGTGTTGGACTTGATTTGGAAAAATGCTCAAAATGTGTCGTTGTCGCAGTCGGGAATGTATCTTTGAGCTGAGTGATTCTTACGCTATGAGAATCATGTCATTCCCTCAATCCTCGAAAGGAATCATCCTCGAATCCAAACCAGGATCGAAGATACAGATTATAAATACCAATGGTCGATTCAAAATTTCACTTGCCACCATGATGAATAGGTGGCCCAGACTGGCTCGTGTCATTCTCTCACTCTTCAAAAGATTCGCCCTCGAATCTGATTTAGCGAACTAGGACTATCATTGTCGGAGATGAAGTCAACATCATGCACAATACCATCTGCAAAGATAAAATTTGGTAAAACCTTTACTACCTCATCCTTTTTTTTCACTCAGACTACTTGCAAAGACCACCAACACAAGCTCAGCTTCACTCTGTTTTTCAACCTCAAAGCACATTACCTCTCAAGTGTTTACTCACTTAATGCTCACGATCTCACAAGAATTTCCACTCACCATGTCACTCACAACAACACACTCATAACCCTAAGCCTCACAAATGTTTTTACTTTCCATACACTCAACATCACAAATGTTTACACTCATATCACTCACGGTCTCTATAGCTTTTGGTTGTTACATACTCTCTTTATTCACTGATTCAACTACCTTCCAAGCCTTTTTCCATTTCTCATAATATCTTCTATGATCACTGAAGGTAGCTTGACAATCACTTTTGAAAGTATCTAAATCATTACTTTCAAATCTTACATTCTTCATTTTGTTTTTTTACTTTTTTTACACAAATTACAAACTATGATATTAAACAAACCTTACAAACTTGTAATAACTAAAGATTAACTAATGACACTCAACTAACAACAATGACTCAATTCAAAGAAACCTAAAACTAGAATGCTTGGAATAAGGAAATCAGAAACTAGGACAATAAGAAAACAAGCATGCAAACAATCCCGGACGTATGCAAATTGGGATGAAAATTTGTTGCCTCAATAGAAATTTTATTGAATAACTCTTCACGGACACCCAATTAATGATATGGAACCAACCAATTTCAACCAAATTTTGGAACATTTTACTCTTTTTTTTTGGCTCTTCAGGTCACTTAATGTAACATCCCCGATCTAGAAGATGCTACCGGCATGGGATAGCCATACTAACCTCATAACCCTCTGACTTTCTAACCATACACAGATAGTAATACTATTTTCTCTAATTGATTATATTTTGTACGGGTCCGTAGCCCAACTCAAAAATATAGAAAACAAACTCAATATTAATTATTGTATACTTAGTAACACTTTTTTTTACAATAACTACACATAATCAATGACTAATACAAGACTCTTACTTGACTCTGACTAGACTCTTACTCTCTCTGACTTGAACTGGTGGACTCCAAACCCTAGTGACTGCACCAGTATTCGTCCTCCCAAGCTCATCCTCCAAGAATACCTACAAAACAAAGAAATTGAGAGGGGGGGTTAGATCGTTATTCGATCTAAGTGAGTCGATGAAAAACTAAAATACTGATATAAAATCATTTAGTTCTAAAACCAAGTTTCAAAAATAACTAATATGAGAATTCTTTTTTTGAAAACTTCGCCTAAAATCTCTCTTGTAAATTTTTATCTTTTTTTGAAATCTGCTTTTGAAAGTCTGGTTTCTGAAAACTATTTCTAAACTCTAATTTCTGAAAACTGTTTTCTGAGAATCTGATGTTTGAAAACTCTTTTTCTGAGAATCTGATATCTGAAACATTGGTCTGTATCTGAAAAACTTGATGTATGGAGGTGTTACGTATCGTCGTCCCTCATACGCCTAACTAGAGCTAGGAATGCAAAACCATGACTTTGGGGCGTTACGTATCGCTGTCCCCCAAAGCATGCCACACTGTCCCTAAAACTAGTGATCTTGGGGCGTTACGTATCGTCGTCCCCCAAGCCACTGAACCAGAGCCGGTAGTGCTGATCCATGCTACTACCTGACCTTGAAACTAGGGTCTATGGGCGTTACGTATCGTCGTCGCTTAGCCCTGAACTAGGATCTGGGGGCGTTATGTATCGTCATCCCCCCAGTCCTCTACATGTGCACATATTCTATGTCCGTCAATTCCAAACTGTATCAAGTTACATAATGGGGTGGGTTTTTTCCCCCATGCTCCGAAAAAGATAAAACTCATGTTTCGAAAATATTCATTTACTAAAACATTCTTCAAAGTATGCTCAATAAAATGTAACTGATGAAGAAATTGGCTAACGCCATAAAAGCGAGAATAGTAAGTCTGATATGAAAAACTGTTAAATAAAATCATTTTGAGAAAAGAGATCCACTCACTGGTTCGAATCTGGCTGGCATTACTCGCTTGCTGAGAAAACTCTGGTTCCTGCGATGATCTATATTAGATAAATTAAATTAGAATTGAACTAAGAAACGCACTTGGAATTAGGCTAAAATTTTCTTATTCAAGTAAGCATTATCACTCTATGGGTATCGTAGGCATATCGTGATGTAATAAGTGCATACAAGTTGATACGGGGCTTATCGGGTAACCTTTTAACGCGTTCGGGTGACACTGGGATGGTTTGGAACTGATTTGGGCCATTTTTTTTACCACGCATCACGACGCAACTCATCTAGAGACGTGCCAATATTTTTGCCGTGCGGGTCACGATGCACGAACCCTTCGCATCGCGACGCGTAGTGAACTAGAAGCATTCCTAGGAAAATTCCCAGATCGTATCGCGACGTAAGGCCAATTTCTGGTCTTAATTCATTCATACATACTTAATTTTTTTGCTTCAACTCTTAAGCCAATATCCTCAACTAATATTCTAAACATCATCAATATCATTCTCAATCATCAACTTAAGTCAATACTAAAACCTTTATTTCATTTCATTCCCAAATTTAGCTAGTTGGGGAATTCACACAATCACCATTCTCTTAGCATAACAATCATTCAATCATCATTATTTCCAAATTCTTAACATGCTACAACTATTAAATCATTAAAACTCCAAGTATTTCAATATGGGTCATAATCTCTTACCTTACTTTACTTGATTTTCCCCCCATCTTCCAAGTCTTCCATGATTGATAAATCCCTTCCTGCTTCATCCTCTCTCTTTTCTTTTTTTCTTTCTCATCTTCTCTTCTTCCTTGCCACGTTCTTCCTAATTCTTTTTGTTCTTTCATTTCCCAAATTTTTTAGAAATGGTAATAGTAATCCCCTTTATATACTAGGGCTTCTTTGAAATTATCCAAAATAAAGAAAAGTTGAGAAATTTATAGAAACTTTGAGATTTCTCTAGAATGACCATCGGATATTATTCATCCGAAATTGTAATCTGAAATTTTATCCCATTTCTGGTTTGAATTTCGAAAAATATTCAATGCGAAAGGTGTAGGTCTCGATCTCATATTTCTGACGATATAAAATTCATAGAAATCGGAGCTCGTATGAGAATGTTATGGCCAAAAAACTATGGGCTGTCTAGAGTGGAACATCATATAATCTCGCATCGAAGTTTCAAAGAATTTACTGTTTATCCATAAAGTCGTTCTATCAATGTATATACGCTCGGACATAATTTTTATATTACGTAACACTCTTCCCGTGATGTAACAGTACTACAGTCAATATTAGTAGAGACCACCGGTCGTTACAAATTCTCCCCCTTTAAATAAGATTTGTCCTCGAATCCTCTTTAAACTTAGGTTCTTATCTTAGATCACAGGATATATGGGATCCTTATAACTCACAGACTTACACTGACTACACACCCATCTCCTTTTTATCCACTGTATTATTTCACTCCTCAGTGATTTTCGAGTGCTACTAATATGCCACATGATAATGTGACGATCATACTGAAGCTAGAATGTCATGACTTGGAAGTTATAATTAGTGTTGTACACTATCTTGTTAATGTGAACTTCTTACTTTGGTGTAACTATTTTGTATCATCGAGGCGTCTAATTGACTTAACAACGAAGGCCTTTACCCGGCTGATCATTTACTTTTTGACTAGTAAACATATGAGGTCCTCCATCATTCTCAATATCTAACTTATGCCTCGAACCTTTCGCCATAATTGGGTAAGCTATTTCAAAATGCATGGCTACGGTGAATATTCTTTAAGTTCTTTACTGTGAGGTACAACCTTGTTCTCGCTTTATAAGGTCTTTACTGAGTATTCTTAACCACCTTATTTTTGGACCTCTAACTGTGCTCAACATTCATTTGACTTGATCAGTTTTTTTTTAATACTAAAATATTGATGTCTCCACACTGTACTCAGTACTCCTTTTGCCCCACTTGTCCAACTTGATCTTAATATTCTTTCTCATCACTTAGGTACTTAATTCTCTATATTCTCCTTGCCAAACTTCAACTTCTTATAATATTGTCTAGGGTTTCTTAGCTTAGTATTATTGTCTGCCAATGATGCCTATACTAAAAATATTGCTTCTCGGTGGTTTCCTAGTGGTCCACCCTTAATTGGCTAAAGCTTCAAGCTTAAGGGCGTGCATCTTGATACTTAAACTATATTCTCTGCTATTAACATCGACGCTGGTAACTTGATCCTGATTAAAGCTCATATTCTTCTGTACTTTGCTTCCATTTTTAATAAAAATCTTGTTACAGTGTTCCACCCTTTCTTATTTTCCATATTCTAGTGCCGTCGAGGATCGTTACTCAAACACATGTCATTTTACTGAACTTTGGGGATTCATCTACAATACTAATTGCAACATTTTAGTAATTTACCTCCTTGATTACGTACTATGCTACAAATATACTAAAGCACCCTTTATCCGTGGTCTAAACTGATAATAAGAAATCTTGTTGTTTCATTTTTCTATTTTTTCTTCCAAACCTTGTGCCTGCTGACCTTTTCATTTACTCTTCTGCTCTGTTCTGTAATTGAAACTTCTACGATCTATATCTCTGTCTCCTTATCCGAAAGATGTCATCTCTTACAAATATCTAGTCATTTTTAACGCTGTTCTTTCTCTCTTTATTCTTTCATCTAGATAACTTCTCCTCTAAATCTCTCACTTGGAACTATTCCCTCTTCTATTTTGTTCTTGTACTATATCTAAGGGTTTTCTATTTCGATCTCTTCCACTACATATTCTCTTGTTTCTGGAAATATCTTGCGACAAACATCGAAGTTTATCATTGCTGTCGTAATTTATCGAGGGTTGGGAAGGTGGGAACTTATCTTGAGGCTGTTCTGTTACATTGATTCGGTGACACATACTCTTTGCCTAGGACTCTCATGTATACCTGTCTGGTGTCTTTTCCTACACAACGGTACTACTGCTAAAACTTATTTGGCTTGCCTTCTCCAACCTCACTCCTGATCATTTTCAACAATCAATCACTCCACATCCCCTACATAATCCTTTTAGAGTCATGCTCCCTAACAACTTCCTTGTACTATCTCTTTACTCATTCCTGTTAATTTATGTTGCTTAACTCTTTGCGGTCGCTATATTCTTTCTTTGAATACTACTATACTATTTTTGCTATCTTTCTTATGAGACTTGTTTTGCTACAAAGGTTCATTTCTTGTCTTAGTTCCTTAAACTCCTTACTCATTTACTCTCTTGAAAACTCTATCTACTTCGACTACTTAGGACATCTCCTACTAAATCTTTGATCCATGTGCTACTCTTTACCTAATCCTTCTTATCAATACCATGAGACTCTTTATAAGTTTTTCACTATGTTCCTAAGAGTCATTCTCCCTGATCTCTTTGTACTTCTAAAATCTTTACTTTTTAAGGGTTCCTTAATTCTATGGTGGCTTCCAGGCTTTGCTCAACTTATTGTAGCTTCAAACTATTCTATTTCGTGTTCTCCTCCACTTTATTGGTCATTCTCTTTAATGGGCTCTAAGTTGAGAGGTGGGCTTATGCTCACTGACTTGATTAGAGTCTTCACTTATTCTGGATGTCTCCAAGCTACATTACCCATATCTCTAAATGTACTGAATCTTCCTGACACGTCTGTTTTCCTTTTTACTGTTTTCAGATCCTTTCTCTTTGGCTCTACGCCATAATACTAGGTCTAGTGATGATTCGTTCATCTGACTACTTCATATATCTCTTCTCTCTGCTCTCTACTACAAGTCACAGCTATGGCATCTTGTTCTACTGTCCATACTAATACTTTTGTCACTCATAAATAGCTATAATCTTACGGGTCTATACTTTTGTACTTCCTCAGTTTTCTATTGACTTTGGGCCACTTTGTAGGTCCTGCTGAGTTTAATCTGTCTTGTGGACTTCTACTAGTAATGTAAACCTTGTGCTGTCTTCTCTAGATCTTTTAGGCTATACTGGGTTATCTTCTTTATATCCTTGAAAACTTCCTTAACCTCTTTCTGAGTAATTTACCTTCCTAGATCTTTCCCTTTCTGAACTCTCGTCGACTTCTTACGATCGTCTATGTCTGTGCTGGTAGAGATTAGAGTAAACATCTCATGTTTTGATGAGTTCCAGTATCCTTGTTCTGGTACTATGTGGCCTGGTAGAGTCTATTTCTCATATAATGGTAGGTATGAGCTAGCCTCCATCAGAACAACTTCCTTGACTGGCATCACGGGGGGGTAAGGATCTGGGTAGGTCGGGGCCTTATATATTGGATTTCTTGACTAGGGTAACTAATTTTTGTTTCTGTCATCATCCATCTTATTTGCCTACAGGCCTGAGTTCGGGAAATCTGAAATCTCTTCATTCATATGGCATCTAACATCTATCAAAAGCTCTTATGAATAATCCTGATTTTTTACTTTTTCTTTCTTATGGATGTTCTTGGTTATTCGGGGAACTCGCTATCTATACGAGGTGCTCGAGAGTTATTGGATTAACTTGAATGAATTTTCTATGGAGGAAAGGAATCTCGCTTGAGGGAAATAAACTTTGCTTAGATCTATTCAACATTTTACTCTTGTTTAAGCTTGCTATACTCTTCTTTACTACAAGTCCTCGTATTATCTTTTATTATCTAACTATGTGTCTCTGATACTTACTACTATAGGTTTCGGCATTTTCTTATCTATCTGTTTTCGTACCACTATCTCTATTTACTTCTGATTACTTAGATATCTACATTCTATCTTTTACTTCTATTCTAACTTTTTCTTTCTCTTTCTATTTTTCCTGGGTAGGTACTCATGGGACTTTTCTATCTCTTTCTGTCTCTTTATTTTTCCTTGTCTCTGGCTGTCTAAACATCTATACATTCTTTCTTACTTTCTCATAACTTTCCTATCCCATATCCTTGGGTAACGTTTCCTAAATAATTACTGTTTAATTTCATAGCTCGCTCTGAACTTTTGGTGATAGGCGAGGATAATTTTAGGAAAGATTCTTACCTTGGATCTAAAGTATAACTTTTCTTGAAAGGAAATACTATTCGAATGATCTAGGAAAGCTTAATAACCTGTCTACGGAACTTTGAGGACGTATTCGAGGAGGGGATACTGGAGAGGCAGTGTCTTACAAACGAGTATCCTAGACATACTATGTATACAAAACTCCCAACATTCTACCCACTGGAGTCACTGACTCCCTAGACTAGGCTCTGATACCACTTTGTAACATCACTGATCTGGAAGATGCTACCAGTAGGGGATAGTCGTACTAACCCCATAAGCCACTAACTTTCTAACGATAAACAGATACTAATACTTTTTTCTCTAATTGATTATATTTTGTGCGGGTCCGTAGCCCAACTCCAAAAACATAGAAAACAAACTCAATATTAATTATTGCATACTTAGTAACACTTGTTTTTATAATGACTACACATAATCAATGACTAATACAAGACTATTACTTGACTCTGACTAGACTCTTACTCTCTCTGACTTGAACTGGTGGACTCCAAACCCTAGTGACTGCACCAGTATTCGTCCTCCCAAGCTCATCCTTCGAGAATACCTGCAAAACAAAGAAACTGAGAGTGGGGGGTTAGATCGTTATTCGATCTAAGTGATTAGACGAAAAACTAAAATACTGATATAAAATCATTTGGTTCTAAAACCAAGTTTCAAAAATAACTAATATGAGAATTCTTTTTCTAAAAACTTTGCCTGAAATCTCTCTTGTAAATTTTTATCTCTTTTTGAAATCTGCTTTTGAAAGTCTGGTTTCTGAAAACTATTTCTAAACTCTGATTTCTGAAAACTATTTTATGAGAATCTGATGTTTGAAAACTCTTTTTCTGAGAATCTGATATCTGAAATATTGGTCTGTATCTGAAAAAACTTGACGTATGGAGGCGTTACGTATCGTCATCCCCTCATACGCCTAACTAGAGCCAGGAATGCAAAACCATGACTTTGGGGTGTTACGTATCGTCGTCCCCCAAAGCATGCCACACTGTCCCTGAAACTAGTGATCTCGGGGCGTTACGTATCGTCGTCCCTCAAGCCACTGAACCAGAGCGGTAGTGCTGATCCATGCTACTACCTGACCTTGAAACTAGGGTCTATGGGCGTTACGTATCGCCTTCCCCTAGCCCTGAACTAGGATCTGGGGGCGTTATGTATCGCCATCCCCTTAGTCCTCTACATGTGCATGTATTCTCTGTCCGTCAATTCCAAACTGTATCAAGTTACATACTGGGGTGGGTTTTTTCCCCAATGCCCCGAAAAACATAAAACTCATGTTTCGAAAATATTCATTTTCTAAAACATTCTTCAAAGTATTCTCAATAAAATGTAACTGATGAAGAAATTGGCTAACGCCCTAAAAGCAAGAATATAAGTCTGATATGAAAAACTATTAAATAAAATAAGTTTGAGAAAATAGGTCCACTCACTGGTTGGAATCTAGTTGGCATTAATCACTTGCTGAGAAAACCCCAGTTCCTGTGATGATCTATATGGGATAAATTAAATTAGAATTGAACTAAGAAACGCACTTGGAATTAGGCTAAAATTTGCTTATTCAAGTAAGCATTATCACTCTGTGGGTATCATACGCATATCATGATGTAATAAGTGCATACAAGTTGATACAGGGCTTATTGGGTAACCTTTTAATGCGTTCGGGTGACACTGGGATGGTTTGGAACTGATTTGGGCCATTTTTTAGAACACGCATCGCGACGCACGGTAGTGCGCGTCGTGACACGACTCGTCCAGAGACGTACCTGTAGACAACAGAAATCGGCGACGCTGTTTCGGGTTCGCGGCCTGGTTGGGTGTACGGAATAGCCCGCGGGGGAACTAATCTGGAGAAATAACATAGAGTCGCCACCTGGTGTGAAATCGGAAAATGATTTAAGGCCGCACTCACCCCTCGCAAGGGAAGACCTCAAACTGTTGGGTTCGGAATGGTCCCTTACTTATGCCACTTGTAATGATATGATTTATGCAATAATCTAACCAAGCCTAAGCAACATATATTTCCAAGGATAATCTCCTTCTAAGTTCATGCATAAAAAATGAATTGGAATAACGGCAAACATATAATTTCATGAACACATTATATTGATAAACACAGAGACGCAAATAAACAATAGTTGTACAAGCATGGATATTAAAGAGAGGCAATTAAGTGCATAAATATTGAAGAGAGCTAACTAAACATATTATAGGGAAGGGAATGACTAGGGGAACAAACATGCATGAAACATGATAAATGAATCTGTCCAGTGTGTGAGCGTTAATGTAGCATTCGTAAACACGTTCAAACGGTAAACAAAATGCAAGCGTTCGAGTAGCATTTGATAATGTATTGGAACGATAAACAAAATGTCCGTGTTAGTATAGTGTTTGATAACGCATTCGAACGGGATGAGACCTGATGCATGATACAATAAAATGCATGCTCGTTCGAGTAGCGTACGTAAACATGTTCGAACGGTAAACAGAATACAAGCATTCGAGTAGCGTTCTGACATGCGTTCGAACGGAAATAAGATATAATGCATACGTTCCTGTAGCGTTCGTAAACGTATTCGAACGAGATGAGACATAATGCTTACGTTCATGTAGCGTTTGGAAACGCGTTCGAACGATATAACCAAAAATGGCATCTGAAATTACACAAACATATATATGGATAAACAAATAAACAATGTAGGACCTCGTGTGCCTGATGGAACACATTTCACATTCAATCGGGTGCACCTCATCCGGCTTGGCAAAACATCGTGGAAAAGGTAGCCTTTTAGGCATTTCCCTCGAATACATGACCTATAATCAACCCTAGTTAGCCCATGCGCACAAAAATGCAATGCATGCGTAAATAAAACAATGATATGCAAAGGGTAAATGACATAATAAAAGGCGCAGAAAAACATCGTGGTAAAGGTAGCCTTCAGGCATTTCCCTCGAATAGAGGACCTTTAATCCACCCTAGTTAGCCCATGCGCATTATGTTACCATGCATATAAAATAAAGACAACAATAATATAGAACCTCGTAAACTAGATTAAACATATCTCACATTCAATCAAACATACTCCGTCCGGCGCGGCAAAACATCGTGGAAAAAGTAGCCTTTAGGCATTTCCCTCGAATAGAGGACCTTTAATCCACCCTAGTTAGCCCATGCGCATTATATCATCATGCATAAAAAAGTAACATGCAGAAAGCAATAGCATACTAACGACTAAATCATGTTTAAAAGATAAATAACATGCTAGCAACCCAATCATGCTCAAATACAAGGTTGGATGAAACAAGGTGTGTGAATCTCTCAAGTGATACGTGGTAATGTATCCTGAGTACAAACCGTAATACCGTCCATTCGGATTCGGCTACAGAATTTACGTCTGGGTTTCCATCTGATATACCACAAGAGAGAATACATATTCTGTTCCTTCAATAACCAGAACATATATCAACAAACGACTCTCATGCGGGGGAATTCTAACAAACAACGAAAAAGATGAGAATAAATAAGAAGGGTGCCGTCAGGTCTTACCTCTTAGGCCGTCTCTCGAAAGTCCGTTACATGGCCGTCGGAAGGGTTGATGCTCCGCAACTCCTCCGGTCCACTGGTACACTGCTGTCGTTCGCTGCTTTACTGTTTTAAGCTATCGTTTCCTCTATTTTACTGTTGTTTCTTGCGGTTTTTTAAGGGTATATGGCTGCTGTTTTGTGCGGTAAGTTAAGGGTTTTAAAGTGCAGTTTTTTGTTCATTATTTTTGGTGATTTTAGCTACTGTTTGGGATGATTTTTTGTGTGATTATAATGCAGTTTCAGGGGGGTGTTCTTCGGTGATGCAGAGACTGTCTGGAGTTTTGTTTCGGTGGTTGTTTATGCTGCAATAGATGGGGTTTGATGGATGAGTATTCGGTAATGCAGAGAGAGGAGAAGGAAAATTGTTTGTTTGTTACTTCTTGTCTTCGGCGTGAATGCTAGGTTTTTTCTTTTTTTGCTTTTTTGTGAGAATGATCTAGGGGTTCTAAGGTTGGATTTGTGTTTCTTTTATAGGAAAAGGCTAGGGTTTCTCTTGTTTGAATAGGAATGGGATCAAGTAATTATGGGGGGGATATTTCTAATTAGTGTTTCACAAGGAAAATATCTAGTTAATTAGGGACATGATTTGGCTTTATTAGGAAGATCATATATTTGATTTGTTTTGATTAGGTATGTGATTTGTTTAATTTAGGAAGGATGTTATTTTAATTTGTGATATGTTTTAAATGTTTTAATTATTTTTGGGTGGGTTTTGGTGGGCTAAATGGGCTTGGGCATGAGGCAAGGAACAAAACCAGAAGTACCGACACCGTTCGAACGCCTATTCAAACACTACACGAACGCTTGAAATCTGCTTGATGTTTGAACGTGTTCACGAACGCAGCACGAATGAAATCAATGAACATGTTAATTGAATCCGATGACATACTTATTCTCAATTTCCCCTCTGTACGAGACTCATCATCGGGACTTATATGCAAAATACAGTGCCTACAGTCGCCCCCACTTTGATGGGACTTGTGCAGTGTGTGACAATGACAATCCTATCAAAGTTGTGCAATGCATTTTTACTTACCTTGATCGCCAACTACCATCTAACTTGTCTGCTGCTTCGAGCTGATTTGATGATGCAGTGGACCTCGATCCTGGGATGCATCCCAATAACTACAACCGACAACGAGGGCCTCGACCATGGGACGCATCTCAATACCACTGATAATGTGGGTCACGACCCTAGGACGCATCCCCAAAACTTGTGATGTCCTATCCCATATCTCTGTAGCATTGCCTTCCTTTCCCCTTGAAACTGAACTCTGTTATCTGTCACTACATGATGTGGCGTCTCATATCAACACATGATGTTCCGAGTTATGAACTTTGCCATCTGCTTTGCTGTGACGTTATAAAATGACTCGGCTTCCACCCATTTCGAGAAGTAGTCCACTACCACTACTATGAAACGATGTCCATTCGATGCACTCGGTCGAATCTCCCCGATCATATCAATTCCACATGCTGAGAAAGTCCATGGCTTTGATAGCTCGTGTAACTCTGTGTGAGGCAGATGGTTCAAATTACCGTGTGCTTGACAATCATGACAATGTTTTACCAACTTTGCACAGTCTGTCTCCATGGTCAACCAATAGAAGCCTTGTCTTACAATCTTGCGAGACAAGTTCAACCCATTCATGTGCGGTCCATATACCCCGGCATGTACTTCTTCCATTGTCTTCTGAGCTTCTTCTTTTCTCAAACACTTCAGCTGAACGCCATTTGTCTGTCTCTTGTACAATTTTCCTTTCAAACCCACATACTGAGAAGCCAACTTCTGAATAGCTTTCCTGTATTTTCTGCTTGCTTCTTCCGGGAGTTCTCTGAGTTCCAGGTATTGCTGAATATCATTGTACCAAGGTTTTTCGTCGTCGATATCCATTTCCAAAACTCTTTCTATCTCATAAACGGGTCTGCTTGCTGTTGTCAGCACCAGTGGTTTCATCACTAACTTCTCTGGATTTTCCCAAGTCGCTACAAGTATAGCTAATGCGTCTGCCATCTGATTCTCTTCTCGCAGCAAGTGCTAAAACTTACAATCGGGGATAGCCTGTGCCAACTTTCTGAGGTAAAAAATGTAAGGTTTCAACCGTTCTTCCTTCAATTCCCACTCTCCATGCATCTGTCAGACTACCAACATCGAATCTCAGCCTTCAATGCTATCAATGTAGTCAATCAAAAAGCACATGCTTCATACTCGGCCATGTTGTTAGTTACTCCGAACGTCAACCTCTTGGCCATAGGCAAGGTCTCTCATTCGGGAGTTACTATCACAATCCCAATTCCAGCTCCTTTGCAATTCACTGCTCCGTCGAAATACATTTTCCATCCTTGAACTGTTATTGGTTGGATCTATTCATCTGGGAATTCAAACTTGTACTGATCACCTTCAATAGGTTGTAATGCCAGGAACTCTGCTACGGCTCGCCCTTTGATTACTTTGGAGGTGAGATACTCAATGTCAAACTCTGTCAGCAACACTAACCATCTTCCCAACTTCCCTACTAGCAAAGGCACTGAATGTAGATACTTCAAGGGATTTTCTTTGGCTACCACCTGGATCTTGTAAAACTGGAAGTAATGACGCAATTTTTTGGATGCCCATACCACTGCCAAACAGATCTTCTCTACCTCTTGATAACGGGCTTCGTACGGAAGCATCTTCTTACTGAGATAGTAGACTGCATGCTCTACCCCTGTCTCATCTGCCTGTACCATCATTGCCCACAGTGTTTCTGATTCTATGGCCAAATACAATATCAAAGGTATGCCCGGCCTCGGAGGTCTCAATACAGGAGGTTTTACCAAGTATTCTCTGATTTTGTCGAAGGCTGCTAGACATTGCTCATTCCATTTCACTGGCTGGTCTTTTCTTAGCAGTTTGAAGATAGGCTCACATACTGATGTCAACTTGGCGATGAACCGACTAATGTACTAAATTTTCTCGAGGAATGCTCTGACTTCCTTCTCAGGCTTCGGTGCTGGCATCTCTGTGATTGCTTTGATCTTATCAAAGTCTACCTCTATTCCTCTCATTCCCACTGTATGTCACAGCAACATTCCTGATGTTACCCCAAACACATATTTCTTGGGATTCAACCACAAGTTGTATTTGTCAACTCTTTGAAGGAACTTCTCTAATGCTTCTATATGCCCAATTCTTGTCTTTGATTTCACCATCATATCATCCACATATACTTCAATCTCTTTGTGCATCAAGTCATGGAATAGTGTAGTGGCCAACCGCTGATAAGTAGCTCCTACATTCTTGAGCCCAAACGGCATTACCTTGTAACAATATGTGCCCCACTCGGTGACAAAGGCAGTCTTGTGCTTGTCTTCTTCAGCCATGAGAACCTGATTGTATCTTGAAAACCCATCTGCAAATGAATACATGGTAGATAAAGCCGCACTGTCAACTAGCACATCTATATGAGGTAGAGGAAAATCATCTTTCGGGCAAGCCTTGTTAAGATCTCTATAATCCACACACATTCTGACCTTCCCATCTTTCTTTGGCACCGGCACAGTATTCACCAACCACTCAAGATACTTCACTACTTCCAGGAACCCCACATCTATTTGTTTCTTGACTTCTTCCCTGACCTTCTCGGCCCACTCAGGCCTCATCCGTCGGAGTTTCTGTTTCACTGGCCTTATATTCGGATAAGTTGGAATTGTATGCTGGACGATGCTTCTGTCTACTCCAGGCATGTCCTTATAGGACCAAGCAAACACTTTGGCATATTTGGCCAATATTCCTTCTAATTTCTCCCGCTCCTCAGAGGTAACCTCACTTGCAATTAGAATTTCCCTTGGGCTCTCAAGTGTACCAAGGTTAAATGCATTTGTTCAGTTGGAACTGATATCAAATATACTCAAGTCATGCAAATTGAAAGGGAGAGACTCCGACGAGTAAGCAAAATGATTGTCTTTATTGCTAGCAGATGTAGGAATACATTCAAATATATCAGAGAGATAAACATTTTCATCCTCCATATATGCTTCTTCTCCCACAGCTGGGTCTTCCTCATTTTCCTCGAGGGTCAGGCCCTCCAACTTCATCAGCTCTTCTTCCCATTTCTCTTCTTCCTTCTTCGCAATTTCTGATGCCAGTGACTTCTCACTTATCACCTCCTGAAAGATCTCAAACCCGGGCACCACAATCCCATTGACTTCTACCAGTTCAGGTTCTCCCTGATATCCCATTGCCTTCACAAAGCATTCCATCAGCTTCAACCCTTTCTTCTTGGCTTTCGGCTTATCCTCATCAGACATGTATCAGAACCTTCTCCGGGTAGTCTGCCCCTTAAAGTTTGGCAATGTCGAACCTTTACCCTGCTCGAACTTTATCTTTTCCATGATCCTATCCACCTTAGGATCCACCCAATCCTCAAAAGTTGCCGATACTTGGAACCTCGTGAAAGGCTATATCTCTAAAGCAGCAACAACATTATCTACTTCAGCTCGGATGGTGACAATCTCTCCCCCATAGGGAAACATAATAACCTGATGCATAGTGGATGGCACGCCCCCAAGCTTGTGAAACCACGGCCTTTCCAATAACAAAGCAAAATTGGCCGGGATATCCAGCACTGTGAACTCAACCCCATCCTTAATCGGGCTAACCTTGACTACTGCGGCAAAGGTACCCTCAATTCCTCGCTTGCTATCATCATAAGCTTTGATAGTCATATTGGAGGGATCCAGATCTGTTGCCTTCATTCCCAACCTTGCCAAAATCTTCAATGGGCATACATTGATGGATGAGCCATCATCTATCATTACATAAAATGTCTTCTTGCCCCTCACCTCAGCCCTGATAAATAGTGGCTTGTTGTGATTTCTTCCCTCGGCCGGGAGTTCTTCCTCAAAAAAGGTTATTATCTGCAAAGCTTCCTTTTGCACTGATCCGACAAACATCACGGGGTTGGCATCCTCCGTCACCACTATCTTTCTCAAGGCCTCAACCATGGCCCGCATGTGCTCCTAAGACGAATACAACAATTCCCAGATGCTAACATGTGCCCGTGTCTTCCTCAACTGACGTAGCACTGCATCCCCCTCAGCATTATCCATATTTTCAGACACTTCTATGCCTTCCGTTAACACTTCCTTACCCTTCTCAACTGTATCACTGTAGAAACACCTGCTGCGTGTCATTCCTCTCATCTCCTCTTCATCACTACTGGAGAAGTCTTCCCAGAAATTCTTTCTATGTTTTGTTTCATCTTCGCTGTTGCTATCCCAAATTCCCAGGCAAAAGGCTTGGTAGTCAAAGGAGTTAAGGACAAAGCTTTCGGGTAGGCCAGATTTTTTCATAAAGGTTGGTGGTTGGACAGAGTGGTAATTCGGCATGGGGTTTTTTGTGTGTTAGGCTGTTATATTTCAGGGTCGGGTATCTTATAGGAGTCTATAAGGTCTTGGATTTCATGGCGGAGGTGGGCACAATTGTCAGTGTCATGGCCCTTCTGTTGGTGGAAATGACAATACTAGTTCATGTTGAGATGCGGTGGTGGAGGGTGTGGAAGTGGTTTGGTTTCTAAGGGTTTCAGAAGTCCCTGTCTCATTAACTTCTCCAATACCGTAGACAAGGGTCTACCCAGATTGGAGAAATGCCGGTTCCGAATAGCAGCAGTCTCAACAGCAACAGGTTTGGTACCTGATGGTCTCCCAATGGGCCTCCTATTCAGGCTATAGAACTTTCTGTTCTCAGCTTCTTATTCTTCAATATCCATGACAGTCTCCCTCAACTGTCGAAAATCAGTAATCATGGAAGTCATTCTCCTCAGCTTTACATAAATCGAGGGATTAGTACACTTGTTAATCATCTTTATCTGGTCCTTCTCTGAGGGCCGAGTCTGCATTTTCAAAAGCTGGCTCCTCCAACGGTCTACATATTCCTTGAAGCTTTCTTTTGGCTTTTGTTTGGTATTTTCTAAGTCCCGGAGTGACAAGTCGATCTCCAGATCTGTGACATACTGTTTCAAAAAGGCCTCTACTAATTGCCTCCAATCCTCCTTGATCTTCCTCTCCAGGTTGTGATACCATACCACGGGTGCCCCCTCGAGTGACATCCCAAACATTTTCTGAACCTGATGCTTGGATAAACCCGCTGAACTCATAACTGAAACATACTGATGGAGATGGACCCTCGGATCCCCATTCCCGTTGAACCTGGCCATATCTGGCATCTTGAATTGAGCTGGCAACTGTTCTTCAAAGGTCATTGCCTCATAATCTAGCAGGTCTTCATGTTTGCCCCTCATCTTACGGGTAACCGACTCTACCTGATCTCAGAGTTTCTGCAATTCAGCTTGGGACCCTGCCACTTTCCCCGTAGCATATTCAGCCATATCATCATCAAAACCCAGAATATCATCATTCAATCTAGTCGGAGGGTCTTCACACCTCTCATTCTCAGAGCTTCCCCCAACACGGGGCACAGCCATATTGGCCATAGTAGCAGCCAAGGCTTGCAACTGTTCAGTAAACTTGGCGAGATTGGTTTCCAACTGATCCATATGGGATGTTTCATTCTCTGATTCGCTCATGTTTACTATTGGCCTTTTAACAAGTCTTCCATTTTCCCAAACCCAACGGATATCTATGATGGCTCTTAAGACACAAGAGAGTTAACATGATGTGTGTATGCATGAGATGCATGAGATAAGTTCGATGTGTGGAACATATAATTCGGCCCATTGTCATTTTAAAGCTTCAATCATATTATTACAAGGTGCAAACTTGTCCCAGTTGAAAAGGGCCAACAGGTTTACACCTTTGCAATAACGTGGTTAAACAACTTCAAATGATAAAGAGCCCAAACACAAGATGGCCCATCGGCATTTCAGAAACTTTTAGCCCAATTGTCATAGGATACGAACTCGTTCCAGTTTAAATGGCCCAACAAGTTCGCATTTCTGACAAGAAGTCCAACTGAATACAAATGGTGATGGTCCCCAAATATAAGCATAAAGAGATAATTCAAGCATAAAGCAATAATTTCTACAGAGCGGCCCATCGACATTTCAGAAGCTTTTGGCCCAATTGTCATAGGATACGAGCTCGCCCCAGTTTAAATGGCCCAACAAGTTCGTATTTCTGACAAGGGGTCCAATGAGGATGGTCCACAAGCACAAGGAAATAGTTATTATATGCCATACGACTCTGGTCTACGTGTGGGTTTGCGGGAGTATGGACAAAGACTCTCGCTGATGAAGGATTGCCCACAACTAGGTCTCCTCACTCAAGGGTTCGAGCAACCAAGTGAGCGCACCTTTTTTATACCTTACGGTACTTGCCAACGAGTTATGGTGCGTGACTGACTGTCAAATGGATTTCCCATTGTAGATTCCCCAGAGGGAGGCAGAGCGAACTCTCTTAAAAACCCAAGCCTCTTAGGCTCTTATCGCTTGGTGACATAATAAACAATGAGTCCTCCAAATTATCCATCAGGTAGGCTACAAGTACATGATTATCTAGGTGCCTTCGCAGCTTTTCCTTATAGAAAGGTAGTGAATAGGGAAGACACCAAACCATTACCTAGCCTTAAAAGTGCCTTTGATTAAACCTCTTTCAACCCACGGTAAACACGGTTAATTAAAGCACAAATCATGAACATTACAAGACATTATTTGTGGCCAACTCTCTATCCCCAATGGAGTCGCAAGACTGTAGACACAGAAATCGGTGACGCTATTTCGGGTTCGTGGCCCGGTTGGGAGTACGGAATAGCCCGCGGGGGAACTAATCCGGAGAAATAACATGGAGTTGCCACCGGTGTGAACCAGGAAAATGATTTAAGGCCGCACTCACCCCTCGCAAGGGAAGACCTCAAACCGTTGGGTTCGGAATTGTGCCTTACTTATGCCACTTGTAATGATATGATTTGTGCAATAATCTAACCAAGCCTAAGCAACAAATATTTCCAAGGATAATCTACTTCTAAGTTCATGCATAAAAATGAATTGGAATAATGGCAAACATATAATTTCATGAACACATTACATTGATAAACACAGAGATGCAAATAAACAATAGTTGTACAAGCATGCATATTAAAGAGAGGCAATTAAGTGCATAAATATTGAAGAGAGCTAACTAAACTTATGATGGGGAAGGGAATGACTAGGGGAACAAACATGCATGAAACATGATAAAGGAATTTGTCCAGTGTATGCGCGTTCGTGTAGCGTTCGTAAATGCGTTCGAACGGTAAACAGAATGCAAGCGTTCGAGTAGCATTTGATAACGCGTTCAAACGATAAATAGAATGTCGTCGTTCATATAGCGTTTGATAACGCGTTCGAACTGGATGAGATCGATGAATGATACAATAAAATGCATGCGCGTTCGAGTAGAGTTCGTAAATATGTTTGAACGCTAAACAGAATACAAGCGTTCGAGTAGCGTTCTGACACGCGTTCGAACGGAAATTAGACAGAATACATATGTTCGTGTAGCGTTCGTAAACGGGTTCAAACGAGATGAGACAAAATGCTTATGTTCGTGTAGCGTTTGGAAATGTGTTCGAACGAGATTGCCAAAAATGGCATCCGAAATGACACAAATATATATAGATAAACCAATACACAATGTAGGACTTTGTGTGCCTGATGGAACACATTTCACATTCAATCGGGTGCACCTCGTCCGGCGTGGCAAAACATCGTGGAAAAGGTAGCCTTTTAGGCATTTCCCTCGAATATAGGACCTTTAATCCACCCTAGTTAGCCCATGCGCATAAAAATGCAATACATGCGTAAATAAAGCAATGATATGCAAAGGGTAAATGACATAAAAAAGGCGCGGTAAAACATCGTGGTAAAGGTATCCTTCAGACATTTCCCTCGAATAGAGGACCTTAAATCCACCCTAGTTAGCCCATGCTCATTATGTTACCATGCATATAAAATAAAGACAACAATAATATAGGACCTCGTATGATCGATTAAACATATCTCACATTCAATCAAACATACTCCGTTCGGCGCAGAAAAACATCGTGGAAAATGTAGCCTTTTAGGCATTTCCCTTGAATATAGGACCTTTAATCCACCCTAGTTAGCCTATGCGCACTATATCATCATGCATAAATAAGTAACATGCAGAAAGAAATAGCATACTAACGACTAAATCATGCTTAAAAGATAAATAACATGCTAGCAACCCAATCGTGCTCGAATACAAGGTTGGATGAGACAAAGTGTGTGAATCTCTCAAGTGATACGTGGTATTATATCCCAAGTTCAAATCGCAATACCGTCCATTCGGATTCAACTACGGAATTTACGTCCGGGTTTCCATCCGATATACCACAAGAGAGAACACATATTCCGTTCATTCAATGACCACAATATATATCAACAAATGACTCTCATGCGGGGGAATTCTAACAAATAATAAATAAGATGAGAATAAATAAGAAGGGTGCCATCAGGTCTAACCTCTTAGGTCGTCTATTGAAAGTGCGTTACACGGCCGTCGGAAGGGTTGATGCTCCGCAACTCCTCCGGTCCACTGGTCCACTGCTCTCGTTCACTGCTTCACTTTTTTGAGCTGTCGTTTCCTCTATTTTGCTGCTCTTTCTTGTGGTTTTTTAAGGGTATAGGGCTGCTGTTTTGTACGGTAAGTTAAGGGTTTTAAAGTGCAGTGTTTTGTTCACTGTTTTTGGTGATTTTAGCTACTGTTTGGGATGATTTTTTTGGTGATTATAATGGAGTTTTATGGGGTGTTTTTCGGTGATGTAGGGACTGTCTGGAGTTGTGTTTCAGTGGTTGTTTATGCGGCAATGTTGGGGTTTGATGGATAAGTATTCGGCAATGCAGAGAGAGGAGAAGAAGAAAAGTTTTTTTGTTGCTTCTTGTCTTAGGCGTGAATGCTAGGTTTTTTTCTTTTTGTGTTTTTTTTGTGAGAATGAGCTAGGGGTTCTAAGGTTGGATTTGTGTTTCTTTTATAGCCAAAGGCTAGGGTTTCTCTTATTTGAATAGGAATGGGATCAAGTAATTATGGGTGGAATATTTCTAATTAGTGTTTCACAAGGAAAATATCTAGTTAATTGGGGACATGATTTGGCTTTATTAGGAAGATCATATATTTGATTTGTTTTGATTAGGTTTGTGATTTTTTTAATTTAGGAAGGATGTTATTTTAATTTGTGACATGTTTTAAATGTTTTAATTATTTTTGGGTGGGTTTTGGTGGGCTAAATGGGCTTGGGCGTGAGGCTAGCAACAAAACCAGAAATACCGACACCGTTCGAACGCCTATTCGAACGCTACATAAACGCCTGTAATCTGCTTGACGTTCGAATGTGTTCATGAACGCAGCACGAAAGAAAGCAGTGAACATATAAATTGAATCCGATGACATACTTATTCTGAATTTCCCCTTCCGACATTCGTTTCCTGCGACTTCCGTAACCTATAGAGTAGTTCCTCCAGACGAGACTCATCATCAGGACTTATATGAAAAATATAGTGCCTACAGTACCCATATTTTTACCGTGCACATCGCGACACACGAACCCTTCGCGTCGAGACTCGTAGTGAACCAGAAGCATTCCTGGGAAAATTCCCAAACCGCATCGCGACGCAAGGTAAATTTTTGGTATTAATTCATTCAAACATATTTAATTTTTTTGCTTCAACTCTTAAGCCAATAACCTCAACTAATATTCTAAACATCATCAATATCATTCTCAATCATCAACTCAAGTCAATACTATAACCTTTATTTCATTTCATACCCAAATTTAGCTAGTTGGGGAATTCACACAATCACCATTCTCTTAGCATAACAATCATTGAATCATCATTATTTCCAAATTTTTAACATGGTAAAATTATTAAATCATTAAAACTCCAAGTATTTCAATTTTTGTCATAATCTATTACCTTACTTTACTTGATTTTTCTCCATCTTCCAAGTCTTCCATGGTTGATAAAGCCTTTCTTGCTTCATCCTCTCTCTTTTTCCCCTTTTTTTCTTTCTCCTATTCTCTTCTTCTCCTTCTCTTCTTCCTTCTCACGTTCTTCCTTATTCTTTTTGTTCTTTCATTTCCCAAATTTTTTAGAAATGGTAATAGTAATCCCCTTTATATACTAGGGCTTCTTTGAAATTGTCCAAAATAAAGAAAATTTGAGAAATTTATAGAAACTTTGAGATTTCTCTAGAATAACCATCGGGTATTATTCATCCAAAATTGTAATCTGAAATTTTAGCCTGCTTTTATTTTGAATTTGCAAACAAGTTTAACGCGAAAGTTGTAGGTCTCGATCTCAGCTTTTCGAAAATATATAATTCATAGAAATCGGAGTTCGCATGAGAATGTCACTACTCAAATACCATAGGCTGTCCAGAATGGAACATCATAGAATCTCGCATCGAAGTTTCAAAGAATTTACTGATTATCCACAAAGTCGTTCTTGTTAGTGTTCTACACATGCCACAAGATCACTAAGATGATTTGTGTGTGAATAAACGATAAAGTTTGCGGAAAAAACTTACATTGATCGGTTGAGGATTTTCAAAAAATTCCTTGGATGATAGAAGCTCCAAGCTTGAAGATGAGTTCTAAACTCTTGGGTGTGTTTTCCTATCACCTTAAATCAACTCACAAAGTACTAGCTTGATGAATTTTTGCAACAAAAATTCAATAACAAGAGGGAGAGCATTCGGCTATTGGAGGGAGAAGAGAGGAAATTGTGTTGTGTTGACTTGTGTTTCCAAAACCAAGTTGTTGTGTGTATTGGTTTCTAAAACCAAGTAGTTGTGGGTATTAGTTTCAAAAAAGCAAAACAAGGTTGGTGAAAAGTAAAATGGTTTCAATAAATTTTGACAACCACTCACATCACACTTTTGACAAGTTGATATAAGTGAAGTGGGTCCCACCACTTTAAATTCAAAATTCAAGTTGGCATCTCCAACACACAACTTAGCTTTAGGCCCGGGTTCATTTAATCCGACTAAATGAATTTTCCGTCGCTAAATAATTAAATCCAATTTAATTAAATAATTATGCCTCGCAAAATTATTACGAAAGTCGCTTACGAATTAATTCCAAATTAATTCGTTCGCTTGAATTAAAATCCAATTTTAATTTCGTATTGAAATACAATTTCAATTAATATATCTGATATATTATTTTAGCCCAAATAAATAAATTAAATATAAAAATCCAATTTAACTATTAAATTTATTTTACCGATTAATCATAAATTAATCGCGCTCTCTCTTCTGTACGAATTTAATCCCAGATTAATTCTTGCCACAATTAATCCAATATTAATTTTCTCTCTCATAATTAATCCCATATTAATTCTATTCGAGTCAAATGTCATTGGTGAATCTTTGGGAAGCGACCCAAGAGATTCCTGGATATGTTGGCAGTAAATCTAGTTGACGGACTATCTGACACGTGCGTACCCCGTACCACGTTCTCACCGATTTATAAGACATGGTTGGCTTCTAGCAAAGCAACGTGCCTTCCCAA
This sequence comes from Zanthoxylum bungeanum, assembly GCA_019454045.1. Classification (NCBI taxonomy): domain Eukaryota; kingdom Viridiplantae; phylum Streptophyta; class Magnoliopsida; order Sapindales; family Rutaceae; genus Zanthoxylum; species Zanthoxylum bungeanum. Next base: position 38,652 of record SKCR01041444.1, read on the forward strand.
TTCTCCAGAAATATCCGCGGAGGAATATTATATGTATCAGGCGTAGTAATACTATGTAATGCGTAATACGATCCAGTATCGGATGTCACATGTTAGGCCTGGGGCTGGCTCTGTGTCTGCCCCATACGAAGCATATATCGGATCACGAGTAACTAGTCTTTATAATCGAAAAGTCATGACCTAGTGTAGGCACTGTATTTTGCATATAAGTCTCGATGATGAGTCTCGTACGAAGGCACTACTCTTTAGGTTGCGAAAGTCGCGGGAAACGAATATCGAAGGGGAAATTCAGAATAAGTATGCCATCGGATTCAATTCACATGTTCACTGCTTTCATTCGTGCTGCGTTCGTGAACACGTTCGAACGTCAAGCAGATTACGGGTGTTGTACAGCGTTCGAATAGGTGTTCGAACGGTGTCGGTACTTCTGGTTTTGTTGCTAGCCTCACGCCCAAGCCCAATTAGCCCACCAAAACCAACCAAAAAATAATTAAAACATTTAAAACATGTCACAAATTAAAATAATATCCTTCCTAAATTAAATAAATCACATCCCAATCTAAATAATTCACATACCTAAATAAACAAATCAAATATATCACCTTCCCAATCAAACCAAATCACCTCCCTAACTTAAGAAGATTTTTCCTTGTGAAATACTAATCAAATATTCCCCTCATAATTACTTGATCCATTCCTATTCAAACCTTAGAAACCCTAGCCTTTGCCTATAAAAAGAAGCCTAAACCAACCTTTCACACCCTAGCACATACATACAAATCACAGAAAATTCTGCAAAAGCATTAACACCCAAAACTCTCCTAGCTCAATCTCAAAAACACACAGCCCTAAGCCAAGCATAAACGACACAGCCCTATCTCAAAAACACACCAACAGATACACATCAACACTACCACACGCAAACTAACCCTTGAACCGAAACCAATAAACATAAAACAGCCCCTAACTGAAGCCTTAAAACAGTCCAAAACAGTCCCTGAATTAACCCCAAAATAGCCCTTATTCACCACAAGAAACAGCAGCAAAACAGCAGCAAAACAGAGGAAACGACAGCTCAAAACTAGTGGACCAGTGAACCGGAGGAATTACGGAGCACCAACCCTTCCGACGGTCGTGTAACGCACTTTCGAGAGACGACCTAAGAGGTTAGACCTGAGGGCAACCTTTTTTTATTTATTCTCATCTTTTTTTGTTGTTTATTAGAATTCCCTCGTATGAGAGTCGTTTGTTGATATATATTGTGGTCCTTGAATAAATGAAATATGTGTTCTCTCTTCTGGTATATCGGATGGAAAAGCCGAATCCGAATGGACGGTATTGCGGTTTGCACTCGGGATACAATGCCACGTATCACTTGAGAGATTCACATATTTTGTTTCAACCAACCTTGTATTCGAGCATGATTTAGTCATTAGTATGCTATTGCTTTATGCATGTTTCTTATTTATGCATGATGATATAGTGTGCATGGGCTAACTAGGGTGGATTAAAGGTCCTCTATTCGAAGAAAATGCCTAAAAGGCTATATTTTCCACGATGTTTTGCCGCGCCGGACGGAGTATGTTTGATTGAATGTGAGATATGTTTAATCGAGCATACGAGGTCCTATATTATTGTTGTCTTTATTTTATATGCATGGTAACATAATGCGTATGGGCTAACTAGGGTGGATTAAAGGTCCTCTATTCGAGGGAAATGCTTGAAGGCTACCTTTACCACGATATTTTGCCGCGCCTTTTATTATGTCATTTACCATTTGCATATCATTGTTTTATTTACGCATGCATTGCATTCTTGTGCGCATGGGCTACTAGGGTGGATTCAAGGTCCTCCATTCGAGGGAAAATGCCTAAAGGCTACCTTTACCACGATATTTTGCCGCGCCTTTTATTATGTCATTTACCATTTGCATATCATTGTTTTATTTACGCATGCATTGCATTCTTGTGCGCATGGGCTAACTAGGGTGGATTCAAGGTCCTCCATTCGAGGGAAAATACCTAAAGGCAACCTTTACCACGATGTTTTTCCACGCCGGTGTTAGTGTTCCTAGAACATGCCAATGATCTAATAAGCATGAAAACAATGATTAAGATCATTATAAGTTGCGGAAATACTTACAACGAACGGATTTGAGCTTTTAAATTTTGAGAAAGAGACTCCAAGTTCCAAGCTAAAAGTTTTGATTCCAACTCTTGAAGATGTTTCCCTATCACATTTGTTGATCTTGAAGTGCTAGCTAACTTGATTTTGCCACAAAATCAATGAGAAATAACAAGAAGCTCACGCCCAAGCCATTGTGTTCTAGGGTTTGTATTTTGTTCAAGTGTTACAAAATGAGAGAGAGAGATGCCTTTTGGTAAAAACCAATTTACCCTTTTCACCTAAACAATGTGGTTGGGTAAATGGTTTCACACCAGACCATTCCAAGGTGGTTGGAAAGTAAATGGTTTGGCATAAATGCCAACTACCCTCCCAACTACCACATGTGAAGTGGGCCCCACATTTGAATTCAAAATTCAAATGTCTCTACGAACATTTGTCGCGGCTCAGTTCCATTTAATCCGATTAAACGAACTTTCGTCGCTAAATAATTAAATCTAATTTAATTAAATACCGATGCCTCGCAAACATATTATGAACGTCGATTACGAATTAATTCTAAATTAATTCATTCGTTCGTATTAAAGTCCGACTTTAATTTTGTAATGAAATCCAATTCATATTAATATATCCGATATATTAATTTTAGCCCATTCGAATAAATTAAATAGAAAAATCAAATTTAACTATTAAATTTATTTTACCGATTAATTCCAAATTAATCGTGTTCTCTCTCTACCGAACACATTTAATCCCAGATTAAATAAAGCCCCAATTAATCCCAGATTAATTTTCTCTCTCTAAATTAATCCCAGATTAATTATAAATTAATTCAACTGTCATCGGTGAATCTTTGGGAATGACCCAAGAGATCTCTGGATATGTTGGCAGTAAATCTAGTTATCGGACTATCCGATAAAGTAAGTACCTCGTACCACGTGCTTACCGATTTACAAGACATGGTTGGCTTCTAGCAAAGCACCGTGCCTACCCAATTCTCCAGAAATATTCTTACTGGAATATATAATCTATGTCAGGCGTAGTATACGTCGTATTGCGTATAGCGATCCAGTATCAGATGTCACGTGCAAGGCCTGGGGCTGGAATAGTGTCTGCCCCGTACGAAGCACATATTGGATATCAAGCAACTAGTCTCTTTGAATCGGATAATCATGACCTTGTCATATTATCTCGATGGTTGCAACACTATAGAGAACTAGTTCTGAATCCCTACGTGATCATCATCTCCATATGTCTGAAGTGATACTTCCATCTTGACATCACATCCAATACACTACGATTCTCAATAAACCTAGTAGAGGCGTACACAGAACCTGTTAAAGCCCTGGACGACCAAAACGAAAGTTTACCGATTGTCGCAAGTACTAGCGATGCAAGTCTCAGGTTAAGACCAAATACACCTACCCTGAAGCGGACTCCCATAGACACATATACATACTACCAATGGGATTTCGCGGGGTCTATCCAGAGCGAAGCTGTTTTCCGTACCATCGGTAAAACACAACCTCTTATCGTACTTGCATAAGTATCCAATACTTAAACATATGAGAACTGTGCCGTTATGTCCTCACAACGCGCACAAGTACAATACTAGTCTATTCCGCATTATCGATGTCCAGTCTCGATAATGCTACGACTATGGATATTTAATGATTAAACCTTTATGGATTGATACTGTCTCATATCATCTCAATCCGGAACTAATCATAAGGACTTCTACCATTTCTATATCAGAGTAAATAAATTATGAAACGGTAAAAGGCAATTTCATTACTACATAGTTAATTTTGTACAAAAACACAATGTCTTTTACAAACAGTGACGCTATGGGTCATAATTGTCTAACAATCTCCCACTTGGCCTATAGCCAGTCACTCAATCATCTAACACCTGAACTATGTATATGTTTCTCAAACTTCTGTTGTGAAATAGCTTTCGTCAGCGGATCTGCAATGTTATCATCTGATGCGACCTTCTCGATCTTCACATCGCCACGATGTATGATCTCATGAATCAGATGGAAACGTCGAAGAACATGCTTAGATCATTGATGAGACCGCGGTTCCTTAGCCTGTGCTATAGCCCCGTTATTGTCACAATACAATGGAACGGGCTCAGCTGCTAACGGAACTACTCCTAATCCAATTAGGAATTTACGGATCCAAACTGCCTCTTTTGCTACTTCAGCTGCTGCAATATACTCTGCTTCTGTTGTTGAATCGGCAACAGTCTCTTGCTTGGAAGATTTCCAGCTTACTCATCTGTTGTTCAAACAAAATATGTACCCGGATTGCGACTTAGAGTCGTCTTTATCGATTGGGAAGCTTGCATCGGTATACCCAGTTACCTCAAGTTATCCATCTCCATAAACTAAGAAAGCATCCTTAGTTCCTCTAAGATACTTAAGGATGTTCTTAACCGCCATCCAGTGACCATCACCTGGATCGGCCTGATAACGACTACACATGCTTAAAGCATACGAGACATCAGGTCGCGTACATATCATGGCATACATGATCGATCCGACTGTAGAGGCGAACGGTATCCGACTCATGTTGTTTCTCTCATCTTGAGTTTTAGGACACATGTCCTTAGATAGAGTGATGCCATATGACACTGGTAACAGTCCCCTCTTGGAATGATCCATGTTGAATCTTTTCAACACTTTGTCAATGTACGTGCTCTGGGAGAGTCCAAGCAGCTTTCTAGATCTATCCCGACAGATCTTTATTCCTAGAATATAGGCTGCTTCTCCCATATCTTTCATGGAGAATTTTAATGAAAGCCAAGCCTTCACCGATGTTAACATGTGAATGTCATTGCCTATAAGCAATACATCGTCAACATAAAGGACAATAAAAGTCAGTGCTCTTCCACTAACCTTCTTGTATACACAAGGATCATCTTCGTTTTGAATAAAATCATATTCTTTTATGATCTCATCAAAACGTTGGTTCCATGACCGCGATGCTTGCTTCAGTCCATAAATGGACCGATTTAACTTACAAACCTTGTTTGCAAGTTTAGGCACGATAAAACCGTCAGGCTGTTGCATATAAACATCCTCCAAAAGGTTTCCGTTAAGGAAAGCGGATTTAACGTCCATCTGCCATATATCGTAATCGAAATATGCAGCAATAACAAGCATTATCCGAATGGATTTAATCATGGAAACGGGTGAGAAAGTTTCGTCGTAATCGACACCATGTCGTTGATGATACCCATTCGCTACAAGCCTAGCTTTGTACGTTTGTACGTTGCCATCCATATCGGTCTTCTTCTTGAAGACCCATTTGCATCCAATAGGCTTTACGTATTCTGGTGCATCAACCAGTGTCCAAACTTGGTTGGTATACATGGAACCCATTTCAGACTTCATGGCTTCTTTCCATAAAGCGGAATCGATATCTTGTATCGCTTCCTCATACGTAGCCGGTTCAGTATCCTCAATGAGATTAATATCTACATGAGGTGAGATCAGAAACCCATACCTCTCATGTTGTATTCTGACTCTCTCTGACCTACGCGGTCCTTGTGTAATAGAAGATTGTGGTACAGTCTCATCCCGGATGGACTGTTCTTGTTCCGTTGAGGATTCTATGCCAGGAACAGTATCACTCCGATTTTCATCAAGTTCTACTTTCCTCCCACCTAACCACTGCATTTAGGAATTCCTTCTCAAGGAAAACCGCATGTAGAGCAACAAATATTTTGTTCTCTCGTGGGTGATAGAAGTAATATCATTTGGTTTCCCTAGGATATCCTACGAATAGGCATTTATCCGATTTGGGTTCAAGTTTGGTACCTTCCAAATGTTTGACGTATGCCCAGCATCCCCAAATCTTCAGGAATGAGAAACCCGGTTTCTTTCCTGTCCATATCTCATACGGGATCTGTTGTACAGACTTTGACGGAACCTTATTCAAAATAAGAATTGCACTATTAATGCATATCCCCAAAAGGAAATAGGTAGCTCAGTCCGACTCATCATAGACCTTACCATATCCAACAAAGTTCGGTTTCTCCGTTCGGACACACCGTTTAATTGCGGTGTTCCAGGAGGAGTCCACTGTGAAAGAATACCATATTCTTTCAAGTAATCTAGAAACTCATTGCTTAAATATTCGCCACCACGGTCTGACCGCAATGTCTTATACTCCTGCCGGTCTGTTTTTCAACTTCGTGTCGAAACTCTTGAATTTCTCAAAAGTTTCCGACTTGTGTCTCATAAGATACACATAACCATAACGTGATGCATCATCCGTAAAGGTTACGAAGTATTCATATCCACCTCTAGCCTGGCTAGACATGGGCCCACAAACGTCACTATGAACGAGGGCTAACAGTTCAGTGGCGCGTTCACCCTTACCGCTAAAAGGTGATTTAGGCATTTTGCCTAATAAGCAAGATTCGCAGACGTCATATGAATTTGGATCAAATCCGTCCAAGTACCCACTCTTCGAAAGTGTGGATATGCGAGTCTTGTTTATGTGTTCCAGACGACAATGCCACATATAAGTTTCATCTTTGTTACTCATTTTTAGCCTTTTGTTTGTTACATTATACGTTTGAGATTGATTTATATTAAAAATATAAAGACCATTATTAGCATCAGCAGAACATATCTCAAAATCATTTATAAACAAAACACTCAGTGTTTCGGAATACAAAAGTGTACCCGCATTGGGTCAAACAAGATACAGAGATAATATTCCTAGTCAAACTAGGTACATAATAACAATCTGAAAGTTTAAGTACATGCCCCGAAGGCAGTTCTAAAACAAAAGTGCCAACGGCCAAATCGGCGACTGGTGCCCCATTTCCGACGCGTAGATCAATCTCCCCTGAGGCCAGTCTTCTGCTAATCTGCAGATCCTGGACATCAGTACATATATGAGTACCACAACCAGAATCAAAAATCCAATTTTTTTAACTAGAAGTAGTCATGTTTATCTCAATAACAAACATACCTGAAGCCGGTGCCTTGCCCGCTTTAATCTCCTTCTGGAGCGCCTTGTACTCGCGTCAGTCACGCTTCCAGTGACCCCGCTTGCCGCACTGGAGGCAAACATCCTGAGATTTGTCCTTAGGCTTCCCAGAAGCCTTTGACGATTTGGCCTTGCCCTTTCCTTTATGCTTCTTCTTCTTCACACCTCCAGTCACCTTGAGCCCAGCCCTCGGTGTATGAGATGTCGAAGCAAAGTGTGCCTCGCGCTTGTTGCCCTTAAGCAGCTCCTTTTCGGCTTCCTTGAGAACCGACAATAAGTCTCCAAGAGTATCATCAGTGTTCATCAAATTATAGTTTATGATGAACTGTCTCCAAGTGTCGGGGAGAGATTGCAGGACCATATCTATGGTAATCTCAGCCTCAAAGACTATCCCCATCTCAGCCAGCTCATCTATGTCAGCAATCATCTGTGCCACATGGGACTCAACAGACATGCCTTCTGACAAACGTGAACGGAAGAGCTTCTTCACTAACTCATATCTCTGTGACCTTCGCTTTGAGCTTTTAAATTTTGAGAAGAGAACTCCAAGTTCCAAGCTAAAAGTGTTGATTCCAACTCTTGAAGATGTTTCCCTATCACCTTTGTTGATCTTTGAAGTGCTAGCTAACTTGATTTTGCCACAAAATCAATGAGAAGAAGAACAAGAAGCTCACGCCCAAGCCATGTGTTTCTAGGGTTTGTATTTTGTTCAAGTGTTACAAAATGAGAGAGAGAGATGCCTTTTGGTAAAATCCAATTTACCCTTTTCACCTAAACAAGGTGGTTGGGTAAATGGTTTCACCAAAACCATTCCAAGGTGGTTGGAAAGTAAATGGTTTGGCATAAATGCCAACTACCCTCCCATCTACCACATGTGAAGTGGGCCCCACATTTGAATTCAAAATTCAAATATCTCTACGAACATTTGCCGCGGCTCAGTTCCGTTTAATCCGATTAAACGAACTTTCATCGCTAAATAATTAAATCTAATTTAATTAAATAATGATGCCTCGCAAACATATTACGAACGTCGATTACGAATTAATTCAAAATTAATTCATTGGTTTGTATTAAAGTCCGACTTTAATTTCGTAATGAAATCCAATTCATATTAATATATCTGATATATTAATTTTAGCCCATTCGAATAAATTAACTAGAAAAATCAAATTTAACTATTAAATTTATTTTACCGATTAATTCCAAATTAATCGTGTTTTCTCTCTACCGAACACATTTAATCCCAGATTAAATAAAGCCCCAATTAATCCAGATTAATTTTCTCTCTCTAAATTAATCCCAGATTAATTATAAATTAATTCAACTGTCATCGGTGAATCTTTGGGAAGTGACCCAAGAGATCTCTGATATGTTGGCAGTAAATCCGGTTATCGGACTATCCGATAAAGTAAGTACCTCGTACCACGTGCTTACCGATTTACAAGACATGGTTGGCTTCTAGCAAAGCACCGTGCCTACCCAATTCTCCAGAAATATTCTTACTGGAATATATAATCTATGTCAGGCGTAGTATAAGTCGTATTGGGTATAGCGATCCAGTATCAGATGTCACGTGCAAGGCCTGGGGCTGGAATAGTGTATGCCCCGTACGAAGCACATATCAGATATCAAGCAACTAGTCTCTTTGAATCGGATAATCATGACCTTGTCATATTATCTCGATGGTTGCAACACTATAGAGAACTAGTTCTGAATCCCTACGTGATCATCATCTCCATATGTCTGAAGTGATACTTCCATCTTGACATCACATCCAATACACTACGATTCTCAATAAACCTAGTAGAGGCGTACACAGAACCTGTTAAAGCCCTGGACGACCAAAACGAAAGTTTACCGATTGTCGCAAGTACTAGCGATGCAAGTCTCAGGTTAAGACCAAATACACCTACCCTGAAGCGGACTCCCATAGACACATATACATACTACCAATGGGATTCCGTGGGGTCTATCCAGAGCGAAGCTGTTTTCCGTACCATCGGTAAAACACATCCTCATATCGCACTTGCATAAGTATCCAATACTTAAACATATGAGAACTATGTCGTTATGTCCTCACAACACGCACAAGTGCAATACTAGTCTATTCCGCATTATCGATGTCCAGTCTCGATAATAGTACGACTAGGGATATTTCATGATTAAACCTTTATGGATTGATACTGTCTCATATCATCTCAATCCGGAACTAATCATAAGGACTTCTACCATTTCTATATCAGAGTAAATAAATTACGAAATGGTAAAAGGCAATTTCATTACTACATAGTTAATTTTGTACAAAAACACAATGTCTTTTACAAACTGTGACGCTATGGGTCATAATTGTCTAACAGCCGGACGAGGTACACCCGATTGAATGGGAAAGAGTTCAATCGGGCACACGGAGTCCTACATTGTGAATTTGCTTATCTATGTTTGTGTTACGTCGTCTATCATGCATCAGGTCTTGTCCCGTTCGAACGCATTCTCGAATGTTATACGAACGCGAACCTTCTGTTTACCATTCGAACGCGTTTACGAACGCTACTCGAACGCGCATATGTTTTCTTTGTTTTATCTTATATCAGGTCTTGTCCCGTTCGTACGCGTTCTTGAACGCTATACGAACGGGAACCTTCTGTTTACCGTTCGAACGCGTTTACGAACGCTACTCGAATGCGTATATGTTTTCTTTGTCTTATCATGCATCAGGTCTGGTCCTATTCGAATGCGTTCTCAAATGCTATACGAACGCGAACCTTATTTTTACCATTCGAACGCGTTATCAAACGCTACTCGAATGCTTGCATTTTGTTTACCGTTCGAACGCGTTTACGAACGCTACATGAACGCGCGCACACTGGACAGATTCCTTTATCATGTTTCATGCATGTTTGTTGCCCTAGTCATTCCCTTCCCCATCATAAGTTTAGTTAGCTCTCTTCAATATTTATGCACTTAATTGGCTCTCTTTAATATGTATGCTTGTACACTTGTTGTTTATTTGCGTCTCTGTGTTTATCAATATAATGTGTTCATGAAATTATATGTTTGCTGTTATTCCAATTCATTTTTTATGTATGAACTTAGAAGTAGATTATCCTTGGAAATATATGTTGCTTAGGCTTGGTTAGATTATTGTATAAATCATATCATTACAAGTGGCATAAGTAAGGGACTATTCCGAACCCAACAGTTTGAGGTCTTCCCTTGCGAGGGGTGAGTGCGGCCTTAAATCATTTTCCCGGTTCACACCGAGTGGCGACTCCATTTTATTTCTCTAGTTTAGTTCCCCTGCGGCCTACTCCGTACTCCCAACCGGGCCGCGAGCCCGGGATAGCGTCGCCGATTTCTGTTGTCTACAGTCTGGCGACTCCACTGGGGATAGAGAATTGGCCCCGAAATAATATCTTGTAATGTTTGTGATTTGTGATTTAATTAACCGTGTTTACCGTGGGTTGAAAGGGGTTTAATCAAAGGCATTTTTTAAGGCTAAGTGGTGTCTTCCCTCATTCACTACCTTTCTATAAGGAAAAGCTGTGAAGGCACCTAGATAATCATGTACTTGTAGCCTACCGTGATGGACTAATTTGGAGGACTCGTTGTTTATTCCTGTCACTAAGCGATAAGAGCCTAAGAGGCTTGGGTTTGTAAGAGAGTTCGCTCCACCCTCCCTCTGGGGAATCTACAACGGGAAATCCATTTGACAGTCAGTCACGCACAATAACTTGTTGGCACGTACCGTAAGGTATAAAAAAGGTACGCTCACTTGGTTGCTCGAACCTTTGAGTGGGGAGACCTAGTTGTGAGCAATCCTTCGCCAACAAGAGTCTTTATCCACACTCCCACAAACCCACGTGTAGACCGAAGTTGTATGACCTATAGCAACTATTTCCTTGTTCTTGTGGACCATCCTCATTTGGATGCAGTTGGACTTCTTTTCAGAAATGCGAGCTTGTTGGGCCAGTTAAACTGGGACGAGTTCGTATCCTATGACAATTGGCCCAAAAGCTTTTAAAATATCGATGGGCCGCTCTGTAGAAATTATTGCTTTATGCTTGAATTATCTCTTTATGCTTGTATTTGGGGACCATCACCATTTGGATTCAGTTGGACTTCTTGCCAGAAATGCGAACTTGTTTGGCCATTTAAACTGGGACGAGTTCGTATCCTATGACAATTGGGCTATAAGTTTCTGAAATACCGATGGGCCATCATGTGTTTGGGCTCTTTATCATTTGAAGTTGTTTAACCACGTTATTGCAAAGGAGTAAACATGTTGGGCCTTTTCAACTGGGACAAGTTTGCACCTTGCAATAATATGATTGAAGCTTTAAAATGAAAATAGGCCGAATTATATGTTCCACACATCACACGTATCTCAGGCATCTCATGCATACACACATCATGTTAACTCTCTTGTGTCTTAAGAGCCATCATAGATATCCGTTGGGTTAGGGAAAATGGAAGATTTGTTAAAAGGCTAATAGCAAACATGAGCGAATCAGAGAATGAAACATCCCATATGGATCAGTTGGAAACCAATCTCACCAAGGTTACTGAACAGTTGCAAGCCTTGGCTGCTGCTATGGCCAATATGGTTGTGCCCCATGCTGGGGGAAACTCTGAGAATGAGAGGTGTGAAGACCCTCCGACTAGATTGAATGATGATATTCCGGGTTTTGATGATGATAAGGCTGAATATGCTGCGGGGAAAGTGGCAGGGTCTTAAGCTGAACTGCAGAAACTGTGAGATAAGGTAGAGTCGGTTACCCGTAAGATGAGGGGCAAACATGAAGACCTGCTAGATTATGAGGCAATGACCTTTGAAGAACAGTTGCCAGCTCAATTCAAGATGCCAGATATGGCCAGGTTTAACGGGAATGGGGATCCGAGGGTCCATCTCCGTCAGTATGTTTTAGTTATGAGTTCAGTGGGTTTATCCAAGCGTCAGGTTCAGAAAATGTTTGGGATGTCACTCGAGGGGGAACCCGTGGTATGGTATCACAACCTGTAGAGGAATATCAATGAGGATTGGAGGGAATTGGAAGAGGCATTTTTGAAACAGTATGTCACAGATCTGGAGATGACTTGTCACTCCGGGACTTAAAAAACACCAAGCATAAGCCAGAAGAAAGATTCAAGGAGTATGTAGACCGCTAGAGAAGCCAGCTTCTAAAAATGCAGACTCGGCCCTCAGAGAATGACCAGATAAAGATGATTATCAAGCGTACTAAGCCCTCGATTTATGGCAAGTTGAGGAGGATGACCTCTATGATTACTGATTTTCGACAGTTGTGGGAGACTGTCATGGATATTGAAGAAGAAGAAGCTGAGAACAGAAAGTTCTATAGCCTGAATAGGAGGCCCATTGGAGGAACATCAGGTGCCAAACCTGTTTCTACTGAGATTGCTACTATTCGGAACCGGCGTTTCTCCGACCTGGGTAGACCCTTGTCTAAGGTATTGGAGAAATTAAAGAGACATAGACTTATGAAACCCCTAGAAACCAAACCTCTTCCACACCCTCCACCACCGCATCTCAACCTGAACCACTATTTCCATTTCCATCAACAGAAGAGCCATGACACCGATAATTGTGCCCGCCTTCGCCATGAAATCCAGTACCTTATAAACTCCAAAAAGATACCCGACCCTGAAACAGAACAACCTAACACACACAAAAACCCCCTTCCGAATTACCACTCTGTCCCACCATTAACCTATATGATAAACTCTGGCCTGCCCGAAAGCCTTGTCCTAAAATCATTTGACTACCAAGCCTTTTGCCTGGGAATTTGGGATAGCAACAACGAAGATGAAACAAAACAGGGAAAGAATTTTTGGGAAGACTTCTCCAGTAGTGATGAAGAGGAGGTGAGAGGAATGACACGCAGCGGGAGTTTCTACAGTGATACAGTTGAGAAGGGTAAGGAAGTGTTAACGGAAGGCAGAGAAGTGTTTGAAAATATGGAGAATACAGAGGGGGATGCAGTGCTACGTCAGTTGAGGAAGACACGGGCATAGGTTAGCATCTGGGAATTGCTGTGTTCGTCTCAGGAGCACAGGCGGGCCATGGTTGAAGCTTTGAGCAAGATAGTGGTGATGGAGGATGCCAACCCCACGATGTTTGTCGGATCAGTGCAAAAGGAAGCTTTGCAGGTAATAACCTTTTCTGAGGAAGAACTCCCGGCATAGGGAAGAAATCACAACAAGCCACTATTTATCAGGGCTGAGGTGAGGGGCAAGAAGACATCTTGTGTGATGATAGATGATGGCTCATCCATCAATGTATGCCCATTGAAGATTTTGGCAAGGTTGGGAATGAAGGCAACGGATCTGGATCCCTCCAATATGACTATCAAAGCTTATGATGATAGTAAGAGGGGAGTTGAGGGTACTTTTGCGGCAATGGTCAAAGTGGGCCCAATTGAAGATGAAGTTGAGTTTACAGTACTGGACATCCCTGCCACTTTTGCTTTGTTATTGGGAAGGCCGTGGTTTCACAAGCTTGGGGGCGTGCCCTCCACTCTGTATCAGGTTATTAAGTTCCCGTACTGGGAGAGATTGTCACCATCCGAGCTGAAGTAGATAATGCGGTGGCTGCTTTAGAGGTACAGCCTTTCGCGAGGTTCCAGGTATCGGCAACTTTTGAGGAGTGGGTGGATCATAAGGTGGCTATGATCATGGAGACGATGAAGTTCGAGCCGGGTAAAGGTTCGACATTGCCAAACTTTAAGGGGCAGACTACCCGGAGAGGGTTGGGATACATGTTTGATGAGGATAAGCCGAAAGTGAAGAAGAAAGGGTTGAAGCTGATGGAATGCTTTGTGAAGGCAACGAGATATCAGGGAGAACCTAAACCGGTAGAAGTCAATGAGATTGTGGTGCCTGGGTTTGAGATCTTTCAGGAGGTGATAAGTGAGAAGTCACTGGCATCAGAAATTGTGAAGAAGGAAGAAGAGAAATAAGAAGAAGAGCTGATGAAGTTGGAGGGCCTGACCCTCGAGGAAAAGAAGGAAGACCCAGCTATGGGAGATGAAGTATATGTGGAGGATGAAGATGTTTATCTCTCTAATTTATTTGAATGTATTCCTGCATCTACTAGCAATAAAGACAATCATTTTGCTTACTCGTCTAAGTCTCTCCCTTTCAATTTGCACGACTTGAGTATATTTGATATTAGCTCCACAAAAACAAATGCATTTAACCTTGGTATCCTTGAGAGCCCCAAGGAAATTATAATTGCAAGTGAGGTTACCTCTGAGGAGCGGGAGAAATAAGAAGGAATATTGGCCAAATATGCCAAAGTGTTTGCTTGGTCCTATGAAGACATTCCTGGAATATTGGCCAAATCTACCTCATATAGATGTGCTAGTTGACAATGCAGCTTTATCTTCCATGTATTCATTTCCAAATGGGTTTTCAGGATACAATCATGTTCTCATGGCTGAAGAAGACAAGCACAAGACTGCTTTTGTCACCGAGTGGGGCACATATTGTTACAAGGTAATGCCGTTTGGGCTCAAGAATGCAGGAGCTACTTATCAGCGGATGGCCACTACACTATTCCATGACTTGATGCACAAAGAGATTGAAGTATATGTGGATGATATGATGGTGAAATCAGAGACAAGAATTGGGCAAATAGAAGCACTGGAAAAGTTCCTTCGGAGAGTTGACAAATACAATTTGCGGCTCCCAAGAAATGTGTGTTTGGGGTAACATCATGAAAGTTGCTGGGACATATAGTGGGAATGGGAGGAATAGAGGTATACTTTGAGAAGATCAAAGCAATTACTGAGATGCCAGCACCGAAGACATAGAAGGAAGTCAGAGCATTGTAGGCATTTCATTTTTACACATTAGCCCAATGATGAGTCTCGTCTGGAGGCAACTACCTCTTTAGTCATGAAAGTCGCGGGAAACGGACGTTGGAAGGGTAAAGTTGGAAAATAGAATTTTTGATGGATTTAATCTCGTTGTTTGAGCTTCGGTTGCTTGTTGGACTTCCGTTTCAAAGCTTATCTTAGGCCCAAAACCCCACAAACCACTTACCAAACCCAAACCAAACCCAAAATACCAAAGTCAAACCAAGCCCATGCCCAAGGAAGGTGATTCACGCCCATCACTCCCCTATTTAGCCAAAATCACATTTAACACATGCCTAAATCAATTCAAATCCATCCTAATTAGAAGAAATCAAATCAAATCCCTACCAAATCAAATCCAATCCCAAATCCCAATTAGGAGATCTATTCCTTATGGAGAACCAATTAGGAGATTCTTTCCTATTCAAATTAGGAAAGTCTTCTCTCTTTGCCTATAAAAAGAGGCCTTCACCCCCCATTCAAAACCTAGCTCACATACCTCTCAACAACCTAAAGCACTCTCTTAAGTCTTCATCACACGCCCAAGCATCCCCCATAAAGCCACCATTGCCGCACCACCAAGCCAGGATACCTAGCTTTGCCGCATATTCACCCCCTTCACCAACACCACTCACGCCCACCACCCAAACTTAAGCCCTCCATTGCCGAGTTCCAGCCACCATTCACAGCCCTAAACACACTTAAAATAAGCCTCAAATACAGCCCCAAAGTCGCACAAAAGACCCCCATTCACAGCTCCAATTCAGCGCCCAAAACAGTCCCGAAACACCCCTCACTGCACCTTAAACTGCACAGTTTTGTCCCCTGTTCTGGTCAGTTTTTGTTGCGTCTTTAACCCATAAAACAGTCCTAAAATCACCTAAACACCATCCCAAAAATCTCCATAAAGTTTCCCTAAAAAACCCTCACAAACGCACCTCCCTAAGCCTTCAAAATCACCCAAAACAGTCCGCTAAACCACCAAGACAGTGACCTGAAACGTAGCAGCGAAACAGCAGCGAAACGGACTTGGAACAGCAGCCCGAATAGCAAAACAGCGAGGAAGGACGTTGAGTTGGTGAACTAAAAGAGTAGCGGATCATTCACCCTTCCAACGGACGTGTAACGCCCTTTCTTAGACGACAAAAGAGGTTAGACCTGAGGGCACCTTTCTACTTATCTTCTTTATTGTTGTCTTATTTATTTTGATATATAATTGCATGAGAGTCGTTTGAAGCATGATGTGATTGTTGGATGAGCGGGATATGTGTTCTCTTTTGTGGTATATCGGATGGAAACCCGGACGTAAATTCCATAGCCGACTCCGAATGGACGGTAGTATGGTCTGCACTCGGGATACAATGCCATGTACCACTTAAGATACACGTATCTTGTCTCATCCTAATTTGTATTTGAGCATGTTATAGTCTTTAGGTTATATGTTTATTATTTAAAGCATGGTTTAATTTAGTTTGTTATTTATTTGTTAAAGCATGTTTAGGTTGTTCATTATGCATGTTCTTAGTTTATGATGCGTTTGGGTAATGATTTATACATGTTGATTTAATGGTTCAATATGCTTGTTGTGTTACATTGCGTGGAATTATTTGGATGAAAGCATGTTAGATCTAAGTACCCTTGAGCATGAATGTTGAATAGATTCGGTTAGTTTATTGCACAAATCATATCATCACAAGTGACATAAGTAAGGGACCATTCCGAACCCAACGGTTTGAGGTCTTCCCTGCGAGGGGTGAGTGCGGCCTTAAATCTTTGTCCCGGTTCACACCGGGTGGCGACTCCATGTTATTTCATACTTCCCAACTAGGTCACGAGCCTAGAACAGCGTCGCCCAGGTTCTGTTGTCTACAAGCATTCCTCGGGAAAATTCAGTATATCAGTCGGTTCATCGCCAGGTTGACATCATTATGTGAGCATATCTTCAAACTGCTGAGAAAAGACCAGCCAGTGAAATGGATTGAGCAATGTCAAGCAGCCTTCGACAAGATCAGAGAATACTTTTTAAAGCCTCCTGTATTGAGACCTTCGAGGCCGGGCAGACCTTTGATATTGTATTTGGCCATAGAATCAGAAGCACTGGGGGCAATGATGGTACAGGCAGATGAGACAGGGGTAGAGCATGCAGTCTAGTATCTTAGTAAGAAGATGCTTCCGTACGAAGCCCGTTATCAGGGAGTAGAGAAGATCTGTTTGGCAGTGGTGTGGGCGTCCAGAAAACTGTGGCATTACTTCCAATCTTACAAGATCCAGGTGGTAGCCAAAGAAAATCCCTTGAAGTATCTACATTCAATGCCTTCGCTAGTGGGGAAGTTGGGCAGATGGTTAGTGTTGCTGACAGAGTTTGACATTAAGTATCTCACCTCCAAAGTAATCAAGGGGCGAGCCGTAGCAGAGTTCCTGGCATTACAACCTATTGAAGAGGATTAGTACAAATTTGAATTCCCAGATGAAGAAATCCAAGCAATAACAGTTCAAGGATGGAAGATGTATTTCGACGGAGCAGTGAATTGTAAAGGAGCCGAAATTGGGATCGTGATAGTGACTCCCGAAGGAGAGACTTTGCATATGGCCAAGAGGTTGACGTTTGGAGTAACTAACAACATGGTCGAGTATGAAGCATGTGTTTTTGGATTGAATGCATTGATAGCCTTGAAGGCTAAGAGCGTGGAGGTCTACGGAGATTCGATGTTGGTAGTCCGACAGATGCAGGGAGAATGGGAACTGAAGGAAGAACGGTTGAAACCTTACCTTTTTCACCTCAGAAAGTTGGCACAGGATATCCCCGATTGTAAGTTTCAGCACTTGCCGCGAGAAGAGAATCAGATGGCAGACGCATTAGCTACACTTGCAGCAACTTGGGAAATTCCAGAGAAATTAGTGATGAGACCATTGTTCTGACAGCATCAACAGACCCGTTTATGAGATAGAAAGAGTTCTGAAAATGGAGATCGACGATGGTAAACCTTGGTATCATGACATTCAGAGGTATCTGGAAAACAGAGAATTCCCAGAAAAAGCAAGCAGAAAAGACAGAATAGCCATTCAGAAGTTGGCTTCTTAGTATGTGGTTTTGAAAGGAGAATTGTACAAGAGACAGGCAAATGGCGTTCAGCTGAAGTGTTTGAGAAAAGAAGAAGCTCAGAAGACAATAGGAGAAGTACATGTTGGGGTATGTGGACCGCACATGAATGGATTGAACTTGTCTCGCAAGATTGTTAGACAAGGCTTCTACTAGTTGACCATGGAGACAGACTGTGCAAAGCTGGTAAAACATTGTCATGATTGTCAAGCACACGGTAATTTGAACCATCTGCCTCGCACAGAGTTACACGGGCTATCAGAGCCATGGCCTTTCTCAGCATGGAGAATTGATATGATCAGGGAGATTCGACCGAATGCATCGAATGGACATCGTTTCATAGTAGTGGCAGTGGACTACTTCTCAAAATGGGTGGAAGCCGAGTCATTTCGTAATGTCACAGCAAAGCAAATGGCGAAGTTCATAGCTCGGAACATCATATGTTGATATGGGATGCCGCATCATGTAGTGACAGATAACGGAGTTCAGTTTCAAGAGAAAACGAAGGCAATGCTATAGAGATATGGGATAGGACATCACAAGTCGTCACCTTACCGGCCGCAGGCAAATAGGGCAGTCGAGGCAGCCAATAAGACAATAAAGAAAATATTAGCCAAGATGACAGAGAACTGTAAAGATTGGGCTAACAAGCTACTGTATGCCCTGTGGGGGTACAGAATATCAGTAAGAACAGCAACATGAGCCACGCCTTACTTTTTGGTCTATGGAATGGAAGCAGTATTGCCAATGGAAGTTGAGATACAATCCTTTAGGGTATTAGTAGAAACAGAGTTACCTGAACAAGAATGGGCCGCACAGAGATTTGAACAGTTAGCACTACTGGATGAAAAGAGGCTGAAGTCCTTGCATCACATGCAGATATATCAGAAGAGACTAGCCCGAGCATTCAACAAGAAGGTGCGTCCTACTAAGGTCCGAAATGGTGATTTAGTACTTAAGCAGTCGAGGCCGTCGACGACAGACCCAAGAGGAAAGTTCAGACCTAACTGGGAAGGACCCTATATAGTGCAGAAAATAATGGGAAATGGGGAAGTGAGACTGTCAGATTTGGAAGGGAACGAGTTCACCGAGCTAATCAACGTGGATAGATTAAAGCAGTATTTTTCCTGAAGGAAAGAAGACCGAGCAGTCACCAAGGGAATTGATAGAAGACCTAACCCAACGGGGTATGAAACTCATTCATGGATGTATACACGTAACATATTTGCGTTCTTTTTGTGTTTGTTCTGTTTTGTAATAACAGGTTTCAAAGAAGAAAAAGAGAAAAGCGGCAAAAGCAAGCCAACCAGAAGCAGAGCAGCAACAGTACATTGTCATCGGTTTCAGGAGGAATCAGTATCAATTTGGGGGCGAGGCCCATGTCAACATCGGTTTGGGGCGCGAGGCCCACATCATCAGTCTTGGGGATGAGTCCCAGCGTCGAGGCCCACATCAGCATCAATATTAGTTTTGGGATGAGTCCCAGGGTCGAGGCCCACATCAACATCAGTATCAGTTTGGGGGCGAAGCCCATGTCAACATCGGTTTGGGGGCGAGGCCCACATCATCGGTCTTGGGGATGAGTCACAGGGTCGAGGCCCACATCAGCATCAATATCAGTTTTGCGATGAGTCACAGGGTCGAGGCCCACATCAACATCAATATCAGTTTGGGGATGAGTCACAGGGGCGAGGCCCATGTCAGCAACGGTTTTGGGGGCGAGGCCCACATCAACATTGGTTTGGGGGCAAAGCCCACATCAGTATCAGTTTGGGGGCGAGGCCATGTCAGCATCAGTTTGGGGATGAGTCTCAGGGTCGAAGCCTACATCATCAGCAGTTTGGGGATGCGTCCCAAGGTCGTGACCCACATCATCAGCAGTTTTAGGGATGCGTCCCTTGGTCGTGACCCACATCATCAGCAGTTTTAGGGATACGTCCCAGGGTCATGACCCATATCATCAGCAGTTTTGGGGATGCGTCCCAGGGTCGTGACCAATATTGTCAATGTTATCAGGATGCGTCCCAAGGTCGAGGCCCCCGTTGTCGGTTGCAGTTATCGGGATGCGTCCCAGGGCCATTGGCCCCCTACATTATCAGTTTTGGGGATACGTCTCAGGGTCGTGACCCACATTATCAGCGGTATTGGGATGCATCCCAGGGTCGAGGCCCCCGTTGTCGGTTGCAGTTATTGGGATGCGTCCTAGGATCGAAGTCCACTGCGTCATCAAATCAGCTCGAAGCAGCAGGCAAGTCAGATGGCAGCAGGCAAGCCAGGTAAGTAAAAAAACATTGCACAACTTTGATAGGATTGTCAGTGTCACACACTGTACAAGTCCCATCAAAGTGGGGGCGACTGTAGGCACTGCATTTTGCATATAAGTCCCGATGATGAGTCTCGTACGGAGGCACTACTCTTTAGGTTGTGAAAGTCACGGGAAACGAATGTCGGAAGGGGAAATTCAGAATAAGTATGTCATCGGATTCAATTCACATGTTCACTGCTTTCGTTCATGCTGCGTTCGTGAACACGTTCGAACGTCAAGCAGATTGCGGGCGTTTGTTCAGCAGCGTTCGAATAGGCGTTCAAACGGTGTAGGTACTTCTGTTTTGTTGTCTAGCCTCACGCCCAAGCCCAAATAGCCTACCAAAACCCACCCAAAAAATATTAAAACATTTAAAACATGTCACAAATTAAAATAATATCTTTCCTAAATTAAATAAATCACATCCCAATCTAAATAATTCACATACCTAAATAAACAAATCAAATATACCACCTTCCCAATCAAACCAAATCTCCTCCCAATCTTAAGAAGATTTTTCCTTGTGAAATACAAATCAATATTCCCCACATAATTACTTGATCCATTCATATTCAAACCTTAGAAACCCTAGCCTTTGCCTATAAAAAGAAGCCTAAACCAACTTTTCACACCCTAACACATACATACAAATCACAGAAAAGTATGCAAAAGCATTAACACCAAAACTCTCCTAGCTCAATCTAAAAAACCACACAGCCCTAAGCCAAGCATAAACGACACAGCCCTATCTCAAAAACACACCAATAGATACACATCAACACTACCACACGCAGACCAACCCTTGAACCGAAACCAATAAACATAAAACAGCCCCTAACTGCAGCCTTAAAACAGTCCAAAACAGTCCCTGAATTAACCCCAAAATAGCCCTTATTCACCGCAAGAAACAACAGTAAAACAACAGTAAAACAACAGCAAAATAGAGGAAACGACAGCTCAAAACACCGAAGCAGTGAACGAGAGCAGTGGACCAGTGAACCGGAGGAATTACGGAGCACCAACCCTTCCGACGGCCGTGTAACGCACTTTCGAGAGACGACCTAAGAGGTTAGACCTGAGGGCACCCTTTTTTATTTATTCTCATCATTTTTTTATTGTTGATTAGAATTCCCTCGCATGAGAGTCGTTTGTTGATATATGTTGTGGTCCTTGAATGAATGAAATATGTATTCTCTCTTGTGTTATATCGGATGAAAACCCGGACGTAAATTCCGTAGCCGAATACGAATGGACGGTATTGCGGTTTGCACTCGGGATACAATGCCACGTATCACTTGAGAGATTCACACATTTTGTTTCATCCAACCTTGTATTCGAGCATGATTTAGTCATTATTTATGCATGATGATATAGTGCGCATGGGCTAACTATGGTGGATTAAAGGTCCTCTATTCAAGGGAAATGCCTAAAAGGCTACCTTTTCCACGATGTTTTGCTGCACCGGACGGAGTATGTTTGATTGAATGTGAGATATGTTTAATGGAGCATACGAGGTCCTATATTATTGTTGTCTTTATTTTATATGTATGGTAACATAATACGCATGGTCTAACTAGGGTGGATTAAAGGCCCTCTATTCGAGGGAAATGCCTGAAGGCTACCTTTACCACGATGTTTTGCCGCGCCTTTTATTATGTCATTTACCATTTGCATATCATTGCTTTATTTACGCATGCATTGCATTCATGTGCGCATGGGCTAACTATGGTGGATTCAAGGTCCTCCATTCGAGGGAAAATGCCTAAAGGCTACCTTTACCACGATGTTTTACCGCGCCAGATGAGGTACACCCGATTGAATGGGAATGAGTTCAATCGGGCACACAGAGTCCTACATTGTGGATTTTCTTATCTATGTATGTGTTGCGTCGTCTATCATGCATCAGGTCTTGTCCCGTTAGAACGCGTTCTCGAACGCTATACGAACGCGAACCTTCTGTTTACCGTTCGAACGCGTTTACGAACACTACTCGAACACGCATATGTTTTCTTTGTATTATCATGCATCAGGTCTTGTCCTGTTCGAACGTGTTCTCAAACGCTATACGAACGCGAACATTCTGTTTACCGTACGAATGCGTTTATGAACGCTACTCGAACGCGCATATGTTTTCTTTGTTTTATTATGTATCAGGTCTTGTCCCGTTCGAACGCGTTATCAAACGCTATACGAACGCGAACCTTCTGTTTACCGTTCGAACGCGTTTACGAATGCTACTCGAACGCGCATATTTTTTCTTTGTCTTATCATGCATCAGGTCTGGTCCCGGTCGAACACGTTCTCAAACGCTATACGAATGCGAACCTTCTGTTTACCGTTCGAACGCGTTATCAAATGCTACTCGAACGCTTGTATTCTGTTTACCGTTTGAACGCGCTTACGAACGCTACACGAACGTGCACACACTGGACATATTCCTTTATCATGTTTCATGCATGTTTGTTCCCCTAGTCATTCCATTCCCCATCATATGTTTAGTTAGCTCTCTTCAATATTTATGCACTTAATTGCCTCTCTTTAATATGCATGCTTGTACACTTGTTGTTTATTTGCGTCTCTATGTTTATCAATATAATGTGTTCATGAAATTATATGTTTGTTGTTATTCCAATTCATTTTTTATGCATGAACTTAGAAGTATATTATCCTTGGAAATATATGTTGTTTAGGCCTGGTTAGATTATTGCACAAATCATATCATTACAAGTGGCATAAGTAAGGGACCATTCTGAACCCAACGGTTTGAGGTCTTCCCTTGCGAGGGGTGAGTGCGGCCTTAAATCATTTTCCCGGTTCACACCGGGTGGCGACTCCATGTTATTTCTCCGGTATAGTTCCCCCGCAGGCTACTCCGTACTCCCAACCGGGCCACGAGCCCGAGACAGCGTCGTCCAACATTTGTGTCCTACACCTAGTCATACTTTCCCGATAGCTGCAGCTTTTAAGAGTACTATTACCGTATCCTGTGTGACCATCATCTCCATATGACTGAAGTGATACTCCCATCTTGACATCACATCCAATACACTACAATTCTCAGTAAACCCATTACAGGCGTACACAGAACCTGTTAAAGCTTCGGACGACCAATACCAAAGCAAACTGATTGTCGCAAGTACTAGCGACATAACTCTCAAGTTAAAGATCACATACACCTACCCTGATTCGGATTCTCATAGACACATAGTCATACTACCAATGAGATTCTGAGTGAATCTATCCAGAGCGAACTGTTCCCGGTCCAACGGCTAACAGAACCTCTTATCGCACTTGCATAAGTATCCAATACTTAAACATATGAGAACTATGCCGTTAAGCTTCCATAACGCGCACAAGTGCAATACTAGTTTATTCTACATTATCGATGTCCAGTCTCGATAATACTACGACTAGGGATATTTAATGATTAAATCGTTCGTGGATTAATATTGTCTCATGTCTTATTAATCTGATTTAACCATATGGACTTTTATCATTATATAAATATCCAAGTAATCCAATTACAATAATGATAAAATAGCAATTTCCTTTTGTCACATAGTTAATTTGTACAAAAATACAATGTTTATTACAAATAGTGATGGTATGGGTCATAATTGTCCAACAGTTCTATGAATGTATATACGCTCGGACATAATTTTTATATTACGTAACACTCTTCCAGTGATGTAACAGTACTATAGTCAACAGTAGTAGAGATCACCGGTCGTTACACTTGGGCTCTCAAAAAAATTATAAGTGTTGATCGATTTGGAGTCTGGTATGGGACCGATATGGTTGTTTCCCGGTTCCAGTAGCTATGTTTTAGTCACAGGTTTATCGGTATAGAGACCGGTATGTAAGCCGGTATGTACTTGCCCTATTCCAGTAGCTATGTTTTGCACAAAATGTTCCAAATTTCGTGGGCTTCCATTTATAAGGCCCAAATGATGTGTCTCAAGCTCATTAAGTCTTGTCTTTGTCCATTTGATGTGATGAGATACAGCTTTCAATATGTATCGTATAAGCTCTAACATTACCAAAAGTCCAAAGCCTGGCCCATTATTAAAGTCTGAAGTTAAAAAACCCAACTTGATGGAATAATAATTGATTGGTGGGGGTATTTTCGTCATTTCAAAAGGCCGACCTTGTCACATACCAGATAAGATGGCCAGCAGCCCACTTGTGTTGTGTCTCTGAATCACACCCTGTTTTTTGTTTTTTGTTTTTAATCATTCTAATTAATTCTTAATTTCTAATAATTCCATTGGCTGTAAAACTCCAAATTCTACCGTAGTTTAGGGTTTCGAAATTCTTCGATTTTTGATTTATTGCTATTTTCAATTATGGATCATTAATAGACACATAAATGGTACGTCCCATATCTTATGTTTGCATATTTATTTCTTTTTTGGGGTTCTTTTATTCATTTTCAGTTGAATTTAAAATTTTAAACTTTATGATAAACTTGATTGAAATTTGAGTTCTTATATGTTGCTTTATATTTAAATTCATGAATTGGAATTGAATTATGTAGAATTTGATGCAAACATAGATGATTCAAGAAACAGTGGACTGGTTTGGCTGATCTTTTTTTTAGATTTTGTCAATTTGGACCATCAGACTGCTGGAATGATGGTTATTGTTGACCTTGATCTTGATCTTAGTGGATCTTTTGATGAATTTGAGAGATATCCATTTTAGAGATATTGGTTATGGATTTGAAGAGTGAACGCTCAGCTCTTGAATCTGTGGAAGATAATGAAGTAGTGAGCCAAGGAACTGTATCTCATGTTAATGATGACAATGTTAAGATTAATGGCTCGTATTTGGATGGGACCAACGAGTTGGGTAGTAGTGGCAATTCAGTTTATAACCATGGATTGGATGTCCAAAGTGAAAAATCCTTGGCAATGAAATCTCCAAGTGGAGGTTCACATCCTACTGTTAAAGGGTATGGATTGAAGAAATGGAGGCGGATTAAGAGGGATTTTGTTAAGGATGCTGGTCCTAGTTTGGATAATAGCAAAATTTTGAAGCGGGGTACACCATCACATTTGTCATCAGCTGATGTCAGGCAGAATAGTGAGGCCTCTGTTGGATCCAGGAATGCGGTAAAAAATATTGGTGTTGTTGATGGCTTTGCAACACATGGCTCTAGTTCGGATTCTAGGTATGCAGTTAGATCGTCTTTTGCAGCAGGTACAGATTCTGAGAACAGTGAGGATCGAAGTAGCAAGTCTTCTACAGCAGCCAGTGCTCCCAAGTTGAAAAATGAATTGCCTGGTGCATCAGGATATGTGCGAGGAAGGAACAGGATAAAGAATTTGAGCGGGAAGAGTGGAGGTAATCCAACTCAACAGGTTAAACAAGGAAAAAGCCGGGCTGAAAGCAGTAAGAAGCCAAGAGGGGAAAAGGTCAAAATCGAGAAAGAAAACTCTCATTCCAGCGTGGAATCTGACTTGAGAAGCTCCAACTTTGTCTTTAAGCAGGGTGCTTTTGTGGTGACTAGTAATGGGAGGCAAATTGGATCGTCAATGAATTATGATGGGGAGGATAGTGATGACGCTCATGCCTGTGAACAAGAGTTCGCTGAAGATGCTCAAACCGGTTACACTGAAGAGAATGTTGGAGTAGCCGAAGATCTTTCACAAGATGACTTTGCTGTAGACTTGTCTTGGGATGCCAAGGAAGAGAAGAGTGAGAACCACCAGCCATCGAAAGTTCAGGATCCTCTTGTTGAGTCTCTTCTTACCCTCCAATCTGTGCAGGAAGCACTGGGAAAAGGTACGATGCCCTCCTTTTGGTAATTTCCCAAATAGTTTTTATGAGGTGTGTGAGTGTGTATCTGTAGTGTATACCATCTTAATAGTGCTGCAGCTATTCAATTGTCAATATCTTCTTTTTAGTAAATATATAGTTTGGCAATACTCGAATAATAATAGCCATGATCATTCCTTGGAAGCATTTGAAAATTTAATATTCACTGTGTGGTTTAAAGAAAAAACATTGAAATTCATCATGTTTTGTGGGTAGAATTTTCAAATTCAAACTATATTTTGAATTTGTCATTTATGCATCTATCTGCTAAATTTCAAAACATCATCTTAATTTTGTTGCTTTATTTGTTAGAATAACCAAGGATATCAATTGGATATACAAATAAGTAATTTTTGTCTGCTTGATTTCCCAAATGACTGCATGAGGAATACATTGACAGATGCTGACCTGGCCACAAGTATGTAACAGCCAAAAAAAGGATTTAGAGTTATCAATAGGATTTTGCAATGGGAAATGATGTCAATGTACTAGTCTTCTCCTTTAGATTTTAATACTGATAAAATCAACTTAAAAGGTAACCGTAGTTTGTTAAGTCTGATGGAGCTATGTGTGCACTTGCAGAAGTTCAGAAATTAGGGGAGGTTGGGAAGGATGCCGTATCGCTGCATGACAACTCATTTAAGGGTAGCAGTGTACGTGCAGATTCCACTTTTACAGATTCAGAAATTCATGGACCAAGTGCTTCAAACTCCTTGGAAATGCAGGTATTAAGCTTGACACAGAATGTGCACCATTTGGAAACCAAGCTGGAGGAGATGAGTGCTATGCTCGAGGTGAAGGAATTGAGGGTCGCTGAACTGGAAGCCACAGTAAACAGTAGCGAACCATTAAAGGAAGAATCAGGGAGCACTATTGGGTTGCAGCCAGAACAATGTAGACTGCTAGAGACTGAGCTTGAAGATCTCTTTCGGCAAAAGATTGAAGCTGAGGTGGAGTATCTGGCACTAACGAGGACAATAGAGAAGTTGAGGGCTGGTGGTGGTGGTCGAGTTGCTCTCATTGAAGAGAAAGAGGCTCTAGCCGAGGAGCAAGCACTGATGCTAAACAAGCTTGGAGAAAGTGAAAGCAAAGCAGCGGTACTAAGGAAACAAGTGGAGGAGATGGAAAAAAACTGTGGAGATGTTTTGGGTACGTCGAAGATGCAGAACAGAGTAAGTAAGGTTGCTTCATGTTTTGTTATACAGTCTATATTACTGGTCTTTGTATTTTGGCTTTTTGTTTTGCAGTTGTCGCCCCATTCAGGGGTGATTGTACCCACATAAAATTTTTAATTAAATGGGCCCCTTTTTGTTGTTTAATCGGTCTCCATCATCAGAACCTTGATGAAAATGGATCCATAATCTCATTTAGTACTGATACATTCAAAGTTGAAACACTTGCCCAAACCCCACAAACTGCTGACAATTTCCCATATTCTGTCTTTTGATAACTTTCATATGCCTTTATCAGCTTCCCCATTTCTTATAAAGGGTCCTATTTAAAATACTGATTTGGTAGTGGTATTTACTAGTCATTTGTTGTTAATTTGAATGGCTTAATGACATTATGTGCTGTTTAAACCAATTGAGATTTCAAAAAATTAAATAAATAAATAAAAAACCAATTGATCCCAGTATTTTGTTTTTTGTTTTTTTTGTTTTGTTTTGTTTTTTTGGAGATATGCTAAAATTAAGTATTACTCTTTAACACATGAAAATAACACTCTTTAAAACTTGATCTTGTCATTAAAGGTTAAGATCCTTTTAAGCGCATATGATTTGAATCTAAAACAATAATTATAGCCATTAAAAGGCAACAAAAACTAGAACCATGTGCAGCAACAATAACACACAGCTTTTATTCTGGCATGGATAATGCGTAGCGTTGCAGCCTCCTGGCAATGAGAGTGAGCCCTTGTGTTTTGTCCATTGTTCGGCCTAACCGCGGTTCAGTTTTGAACTGGAACCAAAACTGCTTGAAATCTCCGGTTCTGGTTTTGGAACCGAATAATAATAATAATAATAATAATAATAATAATAACAATATAATAATAATAATAATAATAATAATAATAATAGTAGTGAAGTATTAGTAAAATATGAAATTTAACCATAATGATCTTTATTATGTTGATATTTCTACAATAATATTTTTTTAATTTAATTAAATCTAATTATAATGTATATTTAATTTTATTAATTTTTCTTTTTTATTAATGCGCCTGCATTCTTCCAACTTGCAACTAAAATTACCAATCTCAAATCTTGATTGCAAAATTAAATTTAAAAGTTACATTACTACATATACAATAATTTTTTATTCCATGTTATTGCCTTTAATTCTTTTCTTTTTTAATTTAAGCTAAATAATCTGGATGAATATTTGAAAATTTAAAAATACAGATTCACATGTATCTGAATTCGTGCGGATCCTCTAAGAATATATTAGGATTCATATTTTTTTAATCGGGATATATAGATCTTTTGAATTCAAATAATGTAGATATTTACGGATCTAGGCCGGATCCAAATTTTTTTTCCCATCCCTAATTACTATATCACAAGGACAACCATAGAAAGAATATAATAATGTAATTAACTCATGGAAGAATATGATAGTGAATGTAATGTAAACTCATGGCATGACTAGACACTTAGTACCAACCTTGGTAGTTCTCTAAATCTTAAATTACCTCTCAAATCTTAAATCAAGTAGAGAAGCTTGAGTTAAAATGCAGAAGAAAAAAATAAGCACTCAAAAATATTAAAATATAAATATCAAGATTTGCTAGAATAAGAGTCCATAAAGGTAGTAAAATAAAGAAAATTGAATAAGCATAGTACTATTTGGAAATCAAGAGTATGGCGTGAGAAAGGTGTTAATGTGGTGGCATTAAAGTCAAATGATTCGTATACAAAGCGTCTTGTTTTCAATTGGTCACGAGAATCTATCAACAAAACAGGTAATGCTCTTCCCTCTTTTTGTTCTGTTGTGAGCAACATTCGAATTAAAAAGATAAATTATAAAATTAAAAAAAAAGAAAAAAAAAGAGTTAGATAGAAGAAAATTGAGGAGCAATAACAAGTAAGAGGATAATGTAATGGACATTTGTTGACCGTTGTTTATTTTTACAAGGGTAATATAAGAATCGACATTTCGAATAATTTTTCCTCAAATAGTGCATTTATTTGGTTAGCAGGGAACCAAAAGTAAATTTAACAAGCAGACAAGAAAACACAGAGTTTACGTGATTCGGTAGAGAATGACTCTAACCTACATCCACGGGAAAAAGAGATATATTTTATTACTGTTTGGGGTCAAGACCGACCCAAGCTATGAGTGGTGGTAGAATAGAAGAATACGAAAATAAGCACCTCGGGTCTTACAACAAGCCCGATACAAATCGCATGCTCTTTTCTCATTTCCTCATCTCTTTCTGGAACCAATCTCTCAAATGGGTCTCGGTTTCCTTGTCATACTCGCTCCTTTAAGTGTGATATCTATTTCCACTCTGAGCTCTTCGTCCCCGTTCCGGTATCGCCCGAGCTCGCTCTCCCAAAAAACACGGGTTATTATTGGACGATTCTGGGGTTCTCTTATCGTCATCTTCCTCCCAGGTCTCCTCCACAGGTGCAACGCTGGCCACAACCACTAACCTTATTATGTGAGTATTCTTTCTTCGGACCTCACGATCCCCTTCCATTCCGACTGCTCTCTTCCCACTGACAATCTATTCCCTCCAATGCTAGGGCTTGCATGTGTTTGTTCTCCTGATTTCTTCTCCAACTTCTCAATTTTCTCCACCAAGGTTTTCATGAAGACTTGGTTACCTCATTTTCCTTTCGCATGTTCTCCCTTTTCCAACCGCAAGTTCTCTTCCATCTTCTTCATCCACTCTACCGTTGAGACCTCCGAAACTCTATGATTTTCCTCATCTGCCATCGTCTTAGTGTGTTTTCTATTTTTCGTACTGTCTTACAATAGACGGCGTCAACTATTGACTGATGTTTCTCGTTCCTAGGGTAATATGGGAATCGATGTAGGAAACGATTTTCCTTTTGCGCGGCGGAAGTTGCTAGTGGTGGCACCGGGTCCGGTATGGATCTTCAAAATTTTCTTTGCCTTCTCCCTTTGTTGTAGTAGCCATGATCAATCCTTTGGTGTCCAACACTTGGATCAAACACTCGATCTTCCGAACTATGACTCGAACCAACAAACCGAAGTGTGGGCTTCACTCACAAAGATTAAACCTATAAACTATTTAGAGATTTAGGATGTCACAATGTGTGTTTGGTTCTTTGGAATTTCAAATACTCTCACAACACTTGTGAATATTTGAAGTTATTCTCTCTTTTCTCTCAAATCTTTCTCATAACAATTGTGTGAATGAATGCAAAGTGTTAACCTTAGGAAGTGAGAGAAATGGTAGAGATTATATTCCCTTACACAAGCCAACTAACCTTGTCATTAAGCATCTAATGCTTTCTTGCAATGGGCAACACAAAAATGTGAATGCCATACCAAAGCATAAGAAATGTTAAGCTAAAGACAATGACTTTGTCATTAAGCATTCAATGCTTTCTTTCAATGGAAAACACATAAATGTAGAGGTCATACCAAAGCATAAAATGCATTAGCTAATGATAAAAATATTAGGTGTATCCAAGCCACCTAATAGACATAATTGCTTGGATGACATGGTAAGCCATATGGCTTTGTCTCCAATGGTAAACAAAAATAAATATATTAATAATGATTTATTTACCTTCAATTATGTTGTAGTAATTATCTCATAATTATTACTAACTTGATTATCTCATAATCAAGACTTGATTATCTCATAATCAAATAATTCTAGAAAATATTAAGTTAAACTAATTTAACATAGTTTTCATTTGTGACAATAAATATTATTAATCTTATTAATAATATAAATAAATAAATAGTGAGCATATAATTAGACAATCTAATTATATTAGGTTTGCTACAGTTAATCGAGCTAGCACGGGGATAAAATGGACCTACGGTTCCGAGCTCCAATAATTCCGAAATATTAATTAAACTCTTTAATCAAATATTACGAATTATTAACTCCGCGTTATTCCACTAAAAACTCGAAGTTGAACTCCCATTACCATAGATGGATAAATAAACCGAACATCTTCGGTGTCCATCGATATAGTCATTACATATGGATATAGTTTTCACGAATATCTCATAAATAGAGCCGGGTCATAAGTCTGTTAAACCCCTCTAAATATTTTATCTCTTAAGCACCATTGATTCTATAATGAACAATAATTCATAAGAATTATGAATATAAAACTTTCTATTCGTAATAGAAAAGTTGAGTGCTCAAATTGTTCAAGTCCCGAATCAACTCTTAAAAAAGATATTCTTCTACTTCTCGTAAGAATGAGTGAATTCCATATCTATGTAAAATGTTCCCAGCTACACACCAAACCATATCCCCAAAATACGTAGTTATTGGCCAGGAATGCAACACCAACCTCACATAGTAAATCAAAGGACATAGCCTGTCATACAAGAGTTCGTAGTACACTCAGGATTAAGATCGAATCCATATATGACCATCTATTAGATAAAATGAATTTCTTCGGTTAACAGATATTAAAAAAAATTCATATTTATCTGAGTCCGGTCCTATATGATCTCATCATACAAGGTGCCTCCATTCCCATGTCACTAAATGAACGATCCCGGATCAAGGTCGTCATACAAGTATAGAATGGACCGCAGCAATAGATACCACAAACAAAGTACCCTTTTTGTTTGCTCTCTATGGACTATTTAGATTACTAACTTCAGACTTAAATCCTCTTGTGCATCAAACATACACTAAGTCTGAAGGTACAATAGTAATCAAGGTAAACAAGATAATTGGACAATATGCGATATAAATCAAACAACTTTGATAAAATGAATAATGCATTTATTATTATTACAATAATCAATTCCGTTTACAGTACATGAAGCTTTAGGACATAAATCCTAACAATCTCCCACTTGGACTAGAGCAAATGGGACATGTCATGTAATCCTAAACCCTTTAGGTGACCTTCAAACACTTTAGCCGATAAGGTCTTTGTAAACGGATCAGCCAAGTTATCTGTGGATGAAATCTGTGTGACAGCGACATCTCCTCTTTGCACTATCTCTCTGATGAGGTGATATTTCCTCTCAATATGCTTACCCCTCTTGTGGCTTCTTGGTTCTTTGGAGTTCGCCACTGCACCACTATTATCGCAATAAAGTGTGAGTGGTTTATCAATATCTGGAACAACTTCCAAATCTGCCAAGAACTTATGGAGCCAGACTGCTTCCTTAGCTGCTTCACAAGCTGCTATATATTTAGCCTCCATGGTGGAGTCAGCAATACAAGATTGATTAATGCTCCTCCATACTTTAGCCCCACCACCTAGGGTGAACACTGATCCAAATATTGATTTTCTAGAATCGACATCCATCAGAAAATCAGAGTCTGTATATCCTCTCAGAATCATATCCTGACTTGTATATACAAGCATATAATTTCTCATTCTCCAAAGACTTAATATGATATTCTTCACCGCTACCCAATGATCTAATCATGGGTTGGATTGAAACTACTGACTACTCCCACTGCAAAATAGATGTCTGGTCTCGTGCATAACATAGCATACATAAGACTTCCAACTGCTGAAGCATATGGTATATGTCTCATCTCCTCAACTCTTTGAGGTGTCTTAGGAGACTGTTCCTTAGACAAATGAATTCCATGCCTGAAAGGTAAATTACCTTTCTTGGAATTCTGCATACCAAATAGTACAATAATCTTGTCGATATAGGTTGTTTGATGACCGGTGTGTAATCACACGCGTATAACGCAAGCGCACGTATCGTTCAAGTAGTATAAAAAGTATCGATCCCGCGAGGACTTAATACTTAATCTATTAATTTTATGAGGTCAAATGATTACTAGTATCTAACAGGTTGATTGATTTATTTGAAATTGTGATGATTCTAAATTTAAAAACAAGTAAATAAAATTATACGAAATTAGGTTTAAGAAAATTCAATATTAAGAAACTATCTAGGGTTGTGAATCTTTCTAATACCTTTTAAAAGATGAAGTGGTTATTTCATGTTTGTGTAATAAATCGGTTTACTAACCTGGAACACGAAATTATGCGAAAGCCTCTGTCGATGGTCAGACGCAAATACCCAGTTTAACCCAATTGAATCATATGTCTATGTCAACCAAATTACTTGGATTCATTAAGTTTAAGTTCCAATTATGGCTACCCCCGCCCGACAGGTATATGTCTATCCTGTAAGGAAATCTATTAAAGGGTTATATATCCTCAAGGAAGATCGTGGGCTATTAAGTCTAAGGCTAAAACCTAAAATTCATTTGTCAAGTTTATTTTAGATTTACCATATCAATCTTATTAGTGGCCAATTAACAAGACGCATTAAGCTTAAGACTTAATAAGTAAACCTTTAAATTACCCAAACTACAAAATAACCCCTTATAAACCGGTGATATTAGACTTCATCACAACCCTAGATAACTAACTTAGTTACGACACATAAATAGGGCTAGTAAAAACTTAAAAGTAAAAGACATAAAGAAAAATACTGAAAAGTCAAATGCTGGAAAGTAAATAAAGAAAATTACAATAAAAGAAAATGTTAGAGTAAAAGGATCAACTTTTACTAATTACTAATTAGATATCTCCCTTAATATAATATATTAACTTGTGATGATTTTACCAACCAGCCATATAGGCGGTAACCTGATTAAGTCAAATTAAGTCCAACCAGCCATAAAGGCGTAACCAAAATAAACCTGCCATATAGGGGGTAAGAAAATTTAATTACCAACCGACTAATCTGGCGGTATCCTTGCTTAGTCAGGTTTAAATCAGTTTAAAATGAATTACCAACCGACCAATATAGCGGTATCATTTTTAAGTCAAATTTTAAATAGTGAATATATTATAATTAAGGGAGATTAATCTAAATAGCAATAGTAAAAGAATTACCTTTCACCCTAGCAGGGGGAAGTTACCTCCTCATGGTTGAATAGTAAAAACTGTAAAAGTAAAGAAAGTAAATTATTATTATTACAGAATGTAATTAAAATTTAATTACAAAATTGAAATTAAAATAAACTAGATAGAAACTCCCTATTTACATCAGAGAATTCAGAGAAGAAGGTACATCTGAAACTGAAATTTCAAGCTCAATTTATAGGCCTCGGTAACCTCCTCGCGTCGCAACGCGCAAGTTTCTTCTTGTGTCGTGACGCGCTGACGTGTCGCTCTCTGATTCATCAGCTCAGATTCTTATCCGCTGACATGGCAATTGCGGATGATTAACTTAATAATTGTGCTGACGTGGCAGTGATATGGCGCTGACATGGCGAAAGTGATTATCGGCACCGTAGGATTGCAACACGTGGCACGCTGTGATTGGCTGATGATGGCGTGGCGGTGACGTCGCACGTTGACTCGATCAACTGGTGATGTGGACGATGACATGGCTGACATGTGGAGTGACACGTGGCGATGCCAT
Organism: Zanthoxylum bungeanum; assembly: GCA_019454045.1. Lineage (NCBI taxonomy): Eukaryota > Viridiplantae > Streptophyta > Magnoliopsida > Sapindales > Rutaceae > Zanthoxylum > Zanthoxylum bungeanum. The sequence goes on from SKCR01041444.1 coordinate 73,464, forward strand.
TTTCGGCACCGTAGGATGATGACACGTGGCACGGTGCACGTTAGCAGATTGGCTGTGATGGTGACACATGTCACGGTGCACATTAGCAAAGTCAAACTTCTCAGATTCTGACACGTGGACCCGGCGCACGTTAGCATGGATCGGCGCACGTTAGGCAAATCACCTCTGTAGGCATTGCATTTTTGCATGTGAAACCCGATGATGAGTCTCAGTTGGAGGCACTACCTTTTAAGTCGCGGGAGCCGCAGGAAACGGACGTCGGAAGGGAGGAGTCAAGAATTGACTCATATTCGGATTAAGTTCGCTGGTTTAGCTTCGGGTTACTTGTTGGTTTTCCGTTTTAAATTATTCCCAGCCTAAAACATTCACAAATCACCTAACCTCGGCCCAAAATCCCCGCAAGCCCCTTGGCCTTGACCTAAAACCCCCGCAAGCCCACACACCTAGCCCACACAAACTAAATCCACCAACCAAAGGCCCACACGCCCACTACAAGGCCCACACGCCCATTCACCCTAATACACACCCAAATTAAATCAAATATTAACTTAAATATTAATTAGATAATGTAATTAAATAAAATAATAATTAAATCATTTACCAAATTAAATAAAATATAAAATAAAATCATGCCTAATTTAAACAAATCAAATATGTGATATACCTAATTAAAATCAATCATGACAAATAAAAAATATTGACTTCCTAATCTAACAAATTAAATGTCTAATCCTAACCAATCAAATATATTGTATTCCTAATCTAGCCAAGACATGTCCCCCAATCAAATCCATTGCTTTCCTTGTCTAACACTAAATCATATCCTAATTGAATGCCAAAATCCCTTCCTTGTGAGACAAGGAGAAGCCCTAGCCCTTGTCTATATAAACACCCCAAAACCAAAGCATTGACCCATTGACACATTACAATCCACGCCCGGCAAACTATCACTCAACCCTTCACACAATTCACATTCACGCCTAGCACTCACGCATGTTCACTCCACCTGCAGCCTCACGCCCTAAGTTGATCTTCGCGCCCCACTCCCCTTCAACAATTCTGCCCAGCCTCACGCCTCTCTTCAGCACACACGTCACAGTCTGACATTTGCCCTCTCACGCACAGCCACTGCCTCACAAATCAAACACACTTCACGCAACCAAAGCCCTCATCTAGTAACTTCAACAGCCCCTCATACTCTACTCACGTAACCAAGCAAATAAAGCCACTCAACCACGCACTGACCATGACAATATAAACCAAATCAATGCCACAAAACCCCCTCACGTGAAGCCATAAATCAACACAGCCTCCAGCCCTTCAACGCCACCTAGCGCCAAACTCAAACCACACGTAGCCCCTCAATTGATCAACACAGCCCTACGCAACTCACTGCACTCTAAATAGCCCCTTAACTTACCGTGAAAACCAGCCCCTGGACCGATTAAAACTCAAAAACATTGAAGAATATACACCCCAAAAACAGTCCAAAAACTACGCAAAGCAGTCCCCAAATAGTTAATAAATCACCCTAAAACAGTGACCAACATACCGCGAGGAAACAGCAGTAAAACGTAGTCAAAACAGTAGCTTGAGCAGCGAAACAGCGAGGTAAAACGCAAACCAGTGAACCAGAAAAGTTGCGGTGTGACAGCCCTTCCGACGGCCGTGAAACGCGAGTTCAAAAGTCGACATAAAAGGTTAGACCTGAGGGTATTTTCCACATTCATTTTTTGTTTTATTTGTATTATTTATTGAGTATTGCTTGCATGATTGTTATGTCGAAATGCATGTAGTGGCCCTTGAGTAGATAAATATGCATGGATTATGAGATATTGTATGTTGTGGCTTTGGAATAAAATGAAAGATGTGTCAACTCTCGCGGTATATCGGATGTAAACCCGGACATAAATTTCATAGCCGATTCTGAATGGACGGTAGTATAATCTGTACTCGGGATACAACTCCACGTACCGCTTGAGTAAACCACACTTTCTTTTGTTTTATATTGCTTTGATTTATTTATTTTCGTCATTTGAATTCCGCATGTTATTTGTATGCATGATACAATCGAGCGCATGGGCTTAGTAAGTCGGATTAAAGGTCCCCTATTTGGAGGGGTTAAAATCCTTTGCCACGATGCTTTGTCGCGCCGGTTGATGTGTGTTCGGTTGAATGTGATATATGTTCAATCGGGCATACTAAGTTTGATGTGATTGTCTTTATTTTTGTATGTATGATGCGATCGAGCGCATGGGATTAGTAAGTCGGATTAAAGGTCCCCTATTTGGAGGGGTTAAAATCATTTATCACGATGCTTTACCGCGCCGGTTGATGTGTGTTCGGTTGGATGTAAGATATGTTCAATCGGACATACTAAGTTTGATATGATTGTCTTTATTTTGCATGATGCGATCGAGCGCATGGGCTTAGTAAGTCGGATTAAAGGTCCCCTATTTGGAGTGTTAAAATCCTTTACCATGATACTTTGCCGCGTCGGTTGATATATGCTCGGTTGAATATAAGATGTGTTCAATCGGGTATACGAAATTTCATATAGTTATCTTTATCTTTGTATGCATTGTAACGAAAGGCGCATGGGCTTATTGTGTTGGATTAAAAGGTTCTCCATTTGGGGGAAGAAAAGCCTAAAAGGCTACCTTTACCACGATATTTGTCGTGTCTTTCATCTATTGATTACATCATCTTTCCATGTCTTGGCTTAACGTATCACAATTCATATATCCATGTTATGATAACATTTGAGTATCATTTCTTGTGGTTTATCGGATGGAAACCCATACATAAATTCCGTAGCCGATTTCGAATGGACGGTAGTGCGGTCTGTACTTGGGATACAATTCCACGTACCACTTGGAAAAGTGCTCACATGTGTCCTTGTGTCCATATTAGTTATCTTCTTTTGCACCACGTCATAGCATGCTCACTTTAATGCCTAATTAGATCCTTAAGTGTCTTTTTGCATTATGTACTTAGTTGACTCTTTTATTTATGCATGGACATGTAATGGCTATTTGTTTATGATATGTCTATGAAATCACATGTTCGCCATTATTTGATTCGCATTTATGTGTGCTTGTGTGGTTAGTGTGTGCTTGTGTTTCCATGAATACAATATGCCAATGAAGTTGTATGTTCGTTGCTACTTTGATGTACTTTCAAGCATGCAATCTTAGATGTGAAATATATGCAAATTTAGGTGTAAGTTTTATTTTTGTGCATGTGAATTTAGAAACATGATACTCTTCGAAATAAGTGTTACTTAAGCTTGATTAAATTATTACACGAATCCTTTCATTACAAGTGACATAAGTAAGGGACCATTCTGAACCCAACGGCTTGAGGTCTTCCCTTGCGAGGGGTGAGTACGGCCTTAAATCTCATTTTCCCGGTTCACACCGGGTGGCGACTCCATTATTCTCCGGTTTAGTCCCCTACGGGCTACTCCTTACTCCCAACCGGCCGCGAGCCCGGGGCAGCATGCGTCGTCCAGTTTCTGTGTTCTTAAAGTCTGGCGACTCCACTGGGGATAGAGAATCGGCCCCGAAATATTATCTTGTAATGTTTGGATATATGTTCTAATTGACCGTGACTATAGTGGATAAAATGAGGGTTTAAGCAAAGGCATTTTGAGGCTAGGTAATGGTTTGGTGTCTTTCTTCATTCACTACCTTTCTAGAAGGAAAAGCTGTGAAGTCACCTATATAGCCATCTACCCGTAGCCTATTGTGATGGACTAATTTGGAGGACTCGTTGTTTATTCCTGTCACCAAGCGATAAGAGCCTAAGAGGCTAGGGTACTTAATAGAGCCTCGCTCCACCCTCCCTCTGGGGAATCTACAACGGGAAATCCATTTGACAGTCAGTCACACACCATAGCTCATTGGCACGTACCTTAGTGTATAAAAAAGGGTGCGCTCACTTGGTCGCTCGAACCCTTGATTGAGGAGACCTAGTTGTGGGCCATCCTTCACCGTTGAGAGCCTTTGTCTACACTCTCGCGAACCCACCCATAGACCGGGGTTGTATGGTTAAAGTAACAATTATTTCCTTGAGTATGTGCTTGTGGACCATCCTCATTTGGATGCAGTTGGACTATTGTCAGAAATGCGAACTTGCTGGGCCATTTAAATTGGGGCGAGTTCGTACCTTATGACCATTAGGCCCAAAGCTTCTGAAATGTTGATGGGCCATTCCGTAGAAATTATTGTTTTATGTTTGCACTATCTTTCTTTTATGCTTGTGTTTGGGAACATCGTCGTTTGGATCCATTTGGACCATTTGTCATGAGATATGGTCTTGTTGGGCCATTTAAACTGGGACAAAAACGTATCTTATGACGATTGGGCCAAAGGCTTCTAAATATTGATGGGCCATTTTGTGCTTGTGTTCGGAGCATTATCATTTGGATACGGTTGGACTCCTTGCCATGAGATGTGAACTCGTTGGGCCATTTAAACTGGGACGACTTCACTCCTATGACAGTTAGCCCAAAGGCTTCTAAAAATGATAACGGACCGATTTGTTTGAAAATTTTAGTTGATTTAGTATGTTATATATGTTACATGCATCTCATGCACCCCATGCATGCATACATCATGCTAACCCTTGTGTTCTGAAAGCCATCATAGTTTCCCGTTGGGTTAGGGAAGAGGGAAGACTCACCAAAAGACCGGTAACAGATATGAGTACATCCGATAATGAGGTATCCCGGATAGATTAGTTGGAAAATGGTTTCGCCAAGATTACCGAACAATTGCAAGCCTTGACCACTGCGGCAAATATGGCTGTACCCCGTGCTGGGGGAAATTCTGAGAATGTGAGGCGCGAGGAGCCTCTGAATGGGTTGGGGGATGATATCCCCACTTTTGATGATGACATGGCAGAGTATGCAACATGCAAAGTGATTGGGTCTCAGGCAGAATTTCAGAAGCTTCGGGATCAGGTTGAAACAGTTACCCGTAAAATGAGGGGTAAACATGAAGAGTTGTTAGATTATGAGGCAATGACCTTCGGAGAACAGCTGCCAGCTCAGTTTAAAATGCCCGACATGGCCAAGTTTAATGGGAATGGAGACCCGAGAGTCCATCTGCAGCAATATGTCTCAGTCATGAGTTCAGTAGGCTTATCACAGCGCCAAGTCCAAAATATGTTTGGGATGTCACTCGAGGGGGCACCTGTGGTTTGGTATCATAGCCTTGAGAAGAAGGTTAAGGATGCTTTTCTGAAGCAGTATGTTACAGACTTAGAGATTGACTTGTCAGATGAAAGTTTCAAAGAGTATGTGGATCGCTGGAGAAGCCAGCTTTTGAAAATGCAGACTCGGCCCTCAGAGAAGGACCAAATCAAAATGATCATCAAGGGCACCAAGCCCTCTATTTATAGTAAGCTGAGGAGGATGACTTCGATGATTTCTGATTTTCGACAGTTGAGGGAAACTGTCATGGATATTGAGGAAGAATAGGCTGAAAACATAAAGTTTTATGGCCAGAATAGAAGAACTTTTGGGGGGCCAACCAAGCCCGCTACTGCCGAGGTCACTACCGTCAAGAATAGGCGATTCTCCAATCTTGGTAGACCTTTGTCAAATGTATTTGAAAAGTTGAAAATGCAAGGACTTCTAAAACCTTTGGAACCTAGGCCATTTCCGAACCCTGTGCCACCATACCTCAACCTAAACCAGTATTGTTACTTCCATAAAGAAAAAGGCCATGACACCGACAACTGTACTCGCCTTAGGCATGAGGTCCAAAACCTCATTGACTCCCATAAAATATCCAATCCAGAAAAAGAACAACCCAACACACACATGAACCCTCAACCATAAAGCCACTCAACCACCCAGGCTTCTTGCATTAAGATAAGGGATAACAGTGAAGAACCATAGGCCAAGGAAGAAGGCAATGTTGCGAATGATGAAGTTATTCCTCCTAGTTTATTTGATCCTGCATTTTTTTATAAAGGCATTGATTTAGTCTATTTGTTCAAACCTTTTCTTAATGATAATAAAGACGTTCATTTCGCTGAATCTCTTCTGCAATATGAGTATATTTGAGAAAAGCATTCAACCTTGGTGCTATGAAATTCAGTGATGTTTAGAACATGGGGAATCCTCGGAATAAGCAAGTATAAAAGATAAGGTAGCCATTCAGAAATTGGGAAATGGGGGCAGTAAGAATATCAGACTTGGAAGGGAATTAGTTCACCAAGTCGATCAACGTAGATAGATTGAAGTAGTGGCTCGCCTGAGGAAAAGAAGACTGAGCAGTCACCAAGAGAATTGGCAGAAGACCTAACCCGACGGGATAAGAACATTCATGCATGCATACATGTAACACATTTTGCATCCTTTTTTGTTTGTTTTGTTTTGTTTTGTGTTCACAGGTTTTGAAGAAGAAAAGAGAAAGCGACAAAGAACAAGCTAATCAGAAATGGTAAAAAGCACAGTATCGGATTTGGGTAATAATCCCAGGGTTGAGGCCCATTTGAGTTTGAGTTTTGGGTATGGCACTCTAGGGGGCGAGGCCCACATTAGCATCAACATCAGTCTTGCCGGATATGGCAATCTGGGGGGCGAGGCCCATATCAGTATCAGTCTGGGGGCGAGGCCCATATCAGTATCAGTTTAGGGCGAGACCCATATCAGTATCAGTCTGGGGGCGAGGCCCACATCAGTATCAGTCTGGGGGCAAGGCCCACGTCAGTATCAGTTTTGGGGCGAGGCCCACGTCAGTTTGAGGTCGAAGAACCACCACATCCAACACAATTCAGGAACAAAGCCCACAGTCAGCTCAGATCAGGGAATAAAGCCCACATTCAGTGCAATTCAGAAACAAAGCCCACAGTCAGCTCAGATAAGGGAATAAAGCCCACATTTAGTGCAATTCAGGAACAAAGCCCACAGTCAGCTCAGATCAGGGAATAAAGCCCACATTCAGTGCAATTCAGGAACTAAGCCCACAGTCAGCTCAGATCGGGAATAAAGCCCACATTCAGTACAATTCAGGAACAAAGCCCACAGTCAGCTCAGTTCGGGGATAAAGCCCACATTCAGTACAGTTCGGGAACAAGGCGCAGGGAATAAAGCCTTCAATCAGTACAGTTCGGGAACCAGGCCCACAGTCAACATAATTCGGGAATACAGCCCAGAGGAATAAAGCTCTCTCTCAGCACAGTTCGGGAATATAGCCAATGAGAATAAAGCTCTCTCTCAGTTCGGGAATACAGCCTAGGGGAATAAATCCATCTCTCAACACAGTTTGGAAAAAAGCCTATAGGAATAAAGCCCACCTTCAATACAGCTCGGGAACAAGGCCCAGGGGAATAAAGCCATCTCTCAACACAGTTTGGAAAAAAGCCTAGAGGAATAAAGCCCAATTTCAACAAAGTTCGGGAACAAGGCCCAAGGGAATAAAGCTCTATCTTAACACAGCTCGGGAATAAGGCCCAGGGGAATAAAGCCATATCTCTACACAGTTCGGGAACAAAGCCTAGAAGAATAAAGGCCACTTGCAAAACAGCTAGGGAATAAAACCTAGGAGAATAAAGCTCTCTCTCAACACAGTTCGGGAATAAAGCCCAAAGGTCAAAGCATCTCAGGATAACAAGTACGTTAACAACAGCTGGCGAGCCAGGTAAGTAGAAATGCATTGCATAACTTTGAGAGGATTTTTCAAAGTCACACACTGCACAAGTCCCATCAAAGTGGGGGCGACTGTAGGAATTGCATTTTTGCATGTGAAACCCGATAATGAGTCTCAGTTGGAGGCACTACCTTTTAAGTCACAGGAGCCGCGGGAAACGGACGTCGGAAGGGAGGAGTCAAGAATTGACTCATATTTGGATTAAGTTCGCTGGTTTAGCTTCGGGTTACTTGTTGGTTTTCCGTTTTAAATTATTCCCAGCCCAAAACATTCACAAATCACCTAACCTCGGCCCAAAATCCCCTCAAGCCCCTTGGCCTTGACCTAAAACCCCCGCAAGCCCACACAAACTAAATCCACCAACCAAAGGCCCACATGCCCACTACAAGGCCCACACGCCCATTCACCCTAATACACACCCAAATTAAATCAAATATTAACTTAAATATTAATTAGATAATGTAATTAAATAAAATAATAATTAAATCATTTACCAAATTAAATAAAATATAAAATAAAATCATGTCTAATTTAAACAAATCAAATATGTGATATACCTAATTAAAATCAATCATGACAAATAAAAAATATTGACTTCCTAATCTAACAAATTAAATGCCTAATCCTAACCAATCAAATATATTGTATTCCTAATCTAGCCAAGACATGTCCCCCAATCAAATCCATTGCTTTCCTTGTCTAACACTAAATCATATCCTAATTGAATGCCAAAATCCCTTCCTTGTGAGACAAGGAGAAGCCCTAGCCATTGTCTATATAAACACCCCAAAACCAAAGCATTGACCCCTTAACACATTACAATCCACGCCAGACAAACTATCACTCAACCCTTCACATAATTCGCATTCACGCCTAGCACTCACGCACGTTCACTCCACCTGCAGCCTCACGCCCTAAGTTGATCTTCGCGCCCCATTCCCCTTCAACAATTCTGACCAGCCTCACTCCTCTCTTCAGCACACACGTCACAGTCTGACTTGTGCCCTCTCACGTACAGCCACTGCCTCACAAATCAAACACACTTCACACAACCAAAGCCCTCATCCAGTAACTTCAACAGCCCCTCATACTCTACTCACGTAACCAAGCAAATAAAGCCACTCAACCACGCACTGACCATGACAATATAAACCAAATCAATGCCACAAAACCCCCTCACGTGAAGCCATAAATCAACACAGCCTCCAGCCCTTCAACGCCACCTAGCGCCAAACTCAAACCACACGTAGCCCATCAATTGATCAACACAGCCCTACGCAACTCACTGCACTCTAAACAGCCCCTTAACTTACCGTGAAAACCAGCCCCTGGACCGATTAAAACCCAAAAACAGTGAAGAATATACACCCCAAAAACAGTCCAAAAACTACGCAAAGCAGTCCCCAAATAGTGAACAAATCACCCTAAAACAGTGACCAACATACCGCGAGGAAACAGTAGTAAAACGGAGTCAAAACAGTAGCTTGAGCAGCGAAACAGCGAGGTAAAATGCAAACCAGTGAACCAGAAAAGTTGCGGTGTGATAGCCCTTCCGACGGCCGTGAAACTCGAATTCGAAAGTCGACATAAAAGGTTAGACCTGAGGGTATTTTCCACATTCGTTTTCTATTTTATTTGTATTATTTATTGAGTATTGCTTGCATGATTGTTATGTCGAAATGCATGTTGTTGCCCTTGAGTAGATAAAAATGCATGGATTATGAGATATTGTATATTGTGGCTTTGGAATAAAACGAAAGATGTGTCAACTCTCGCGGTATATCGGATGGAAACCCAGACATAAATTTCATAGCCGATTCCGAATGGACAGTAGTATGATCTGTACTCGGGATACAACTCCACGTACCGCTTGAGTAAACGACACTTTCTTTTGTTTTATATTGCTTTGATTTATTTATTTTTCATCATTTGAATTCCGCATGTTATTTGTATGCATGATACAATCGAGCGCATGGGCTTAGTAAGTCGGATTAAAGGTCCCCTATTTGGAGGGGTTAAAATCCTTTGCCATGATGCTTTGCCGTGCCGGTTGATGTGTGTTCGGTTGAATGTGAGATATGTTCAATCGGGCATACTAAGTTTGATGTGATTGTCTTTATTTTTGTATGTATGATGCGATCGAGCGCATGGGCTTAGTAAGTCGGATTAAAGGTCCCCTATTTGGAGGGGTTAAAATCCTTTACCATGATACTTTGTCGCGCCGGTTGATATATGCTCGGTTGAATGTAAGATGTGTTCAATCGGGTATACGAAATTTCATATAGTTATCTTTATCTTTGTATGCATTGTAATGAAAGGCGCATGGGCTTATTTTGTTGGATTAAAAGGTTCTCCATTTGGGGGAAGAAAAGCCTAAAAGGCTACCTTTACCACGATATTTGCCGTGTCTTTCATCTATTGATTGCATCATTTATCCCTGTCTTGGCTTTACATATCACAATTCATATATCCATGTTATGATAGCATTTGAGTATCATTTCTTGTGGTATATCGGATGGAAACCCAGACTTAAATTCCTTAGCCGATTCCGAATGGACGGTAGTGCGGTCTGTACTTGGGATACAATTCCACGTACCACTTGGAAAAGTGTTCACATGTGTCATTGTGTCCATATTAGTTATTTTCTTTTGCACCACGTCATAGCATGCTCACTTTAATGCCTAATTGCATCCTTAAGTGTCTTTTTGGATTATGTACTTAGTTGACTCTTTTATTTGTGCATGGACATGTAATGGCTATTTGTTTATGATATGTCTATGAAATCACATGTTCGCCATTATTTGATTCGCCTTTATGTGTGCTTGTGTGGTTGTGTGTGCTTGTGTTTCCATGAATACAATATGCCAATGAAGTTGTATGTTCGTTGCTACTTTGATGTACTTTCAAGCAAGTAATCTTAGATGTGAAATATATGCAAATTTAGGTGTAAGTTTTATTTTTGTGCATGTGAATTTAGAAGCATGATACTCTTGGAAATAAGTGTTACTTAAGCTTGATTAAATTATTACACGAATCCTTTCATTACAAGTGACATAAGTAAGGGACCATTCCGAACCCAATGGTTTGAGGTCTTCCCTTGCGAGGGGTGAGTGCGGCCTTAAATCTCATTTTCCCGGTTCACACCAGGTGGCGACTCCATTATTCTCCGGTTTAGTCCCTTGCGGGCTACTCCGTACTCCCAACGGGCCGCGAGCCCGGGACAGCATGCGTCATCTAGTTTCTGTGTTCCTACAACCTTCAGAGAGTCCTGAAACTTTATTTATCTACAAAATAACACAAGACACATCAAAATATTCACAAAACTCAAGAAACTATACAAAATATTAGGTCAAATGAGTGGGAAATAGTGATACATTTACCACTCGTCACTTGAGACATTGCTAACAGTCATTTCTTGAGATCCCGAATGATCTGGATCCCAAGTATATAACTTGTTTCTCCCAAATCTTTCATTTGGAATTGGTTAGCTAGCCAAATTTTCACGTCCGATAATATCTTTACATCATTCCCAATGAGTAAAATATCATCAACGTATAACACAAGGAAAATCACCTTCCTATCAATGATGCGCTTGTAGACACAAGGCTCATCGATGTTCTGCTCAAAGTTATAAGACTTGATCGTAGTATCAAACCTTATGTTCCAAGATCTAGATGCTTGCTTAAGTCCATAAATGGACCTTTGCAACTTGCAAACGTTTTACTCTTGACCTTGGGTAATGAACCCCTCTGGTTGTACCGTATAGATACTCTTATCAAGATTTCCATTCAAGAATGCAGTCTTGACATCCATTTTCCAAATCTCATAGTCATAATATGCGGCAATGGAAAGAAGAATCCTGATGCATTTAAGCATGGCTACTGGCGAGAAAGTTTCTTCATAGTAAACTCTCTCTTTTTGGGTATAACCCTTTGCCACTAGCATAGCCTTGAAAGTCTGTACTTTCCCATCTATTCCTCTTTTTCTCTTGTAGATCCACTTGCAACCTATTGGTTTTACTCCATCAGGTTGGTCTACAAGTTCCCAGACTGAGTTAGAGTACATAGACTCCATCTCGAGGTTCATGGCTTTGAGCCATTCCTCTTTATCAGTATCTTCCATTACGCTACGATAGTTTAATGGATCATCTATACCATCACAAGATGCAACAACTTGCACCTCACCATTTCATAGATAGCGTTCAAGTTGTCTTACAACCCTCTCACTACGTCTAGGTGGTATGGTATCCTGATAAACTTGTATCTGATTTTCAGATGTAGAAAGTGTAATGTCTTCGTCAACATTTGACTGTTGGACAATATGACCCATAGCATCACTATTTGTAAAAGACATGGTGTTCTTTGTATAAATTAACTACGTGACAAAGGAAATTGCTCTTTTATCATTTTGTAATTGGATTACTTGGATATATAAATGATAAAAGTCCATATGATTAATACCATATTAATAAGATATGAGACAATATTAATCCATGAAAGCTTTAATCATTAAATATCTCTAGTCGTAGTATTATCGAGACTGGACATCGATAATGCGGAATAGATTAGTATTGCACTTGTGCGCGTTATGGAAGCTTAACGACATAGTTCTCATATATTTAAGTATTGGATACTTATGCAAGTGTAATATGAGGTTCTGTTTACCGATGGTACGGGAACAGCTTCGCTCTGGATATACCCATCGGAATCCCATTGGTAGTATGACTATGTGTCTATTGGAATCCGAATCAGGGTAGGTGTATTTGGTCTTAACCTGAGACTTACATCGCTAATACTTGCGACAATCAGTATGCTTTGGTTTTGGTCGTCTGGGGCTTTAATAGGTTCTGTGTACGCCTTTTCTGGGTATACTAAGAATCGTAGTGAATTGGGTGTGATGTCAAGATGGAAGTATCACTTCATTCATATGGAGATGATGATCACGCAGGGATACATAACTGGTACTCTAATATGCTGCAGCTATCGGGATAGTATGACAAGGTCATGATTATCCGATTAAAGGGACTAGTTGTTAGTGATCCGATATATGCTTCATACGGGGCAGACACAATTCCAGCCCCAGGCCTAACATGTGACATACGATACTAGATCGTAATATGCAATACTTAGTATACTACGCTTGATAAAGATTATGTATTCCTTAAAAGAATATTTCTGGAGAATTGGGTAGGCACGGTGCTTTGCTAGAAGCCAACCATGTCTTGTAAATCGATAAGAACGTGGTACTAGGTACGCACATGTTCGGATAGTCCGACGACCCGATTTACTGCCAACATATCCAGAGATCTCATGGGTCGCTTCCCAAAGATTCACCGATGACATTTGACTCGGACAGAATTAATCTGGGATTAATTATGAGAGAGAGAAAATTAATCTAGGATTAATTTCGGCAAGAATTTATCTGGGATAAAATTCGGAAAGAAGAGAGAGAACGATTAATTTGAAATTAATCAATTAAATAATATATTGGATATATTAATTGAAATTAGATTTCAATGCGGAATTAAAATTGGATTTTAATTCGGGCAAACGAATTAATTTAGATTAATTCGTAAGTGACTTTTGTAATAATTTTGCTAGGCATTATTATTTAATTAAATTGGATTTAATTATGCCGTAACGACAAATTCGTTTATTTCAGAATTAAACGAACCCGAGCCCGAGCGAAGTTGCGTGTTGAGATTATTCGACTTAAATTTGAATTTAAAAGTGGTGGGACCCACTTGACTTACATCACACATTTGACATGTGAGGGAAGTTTTTAATTGTTGAGGTAAGCTTAGATTGCTTGTAAATCACACTAACCAATCTCAACAACTTCATTATTTTATTTGAAATTAAACCATATACCAACTTTGGAAGTTGACTTGGTATTTTTGATTTTTAGAAATCAAAAAAAAAAAAAAAAAAAATCTCTCTCATTCTTCCATCAATTACCGTGAGCTTCCTTTCTCCCTAGGGAAATTTTGCTTCAAAATTTCTTCAAGCTAGCACTTTTAAGGAGTCAAAGAAGGTGATAGGGAAACTCAGCCTTGAGTTTCGAACACAAACACAAAGCTTGGAGCTTTGGAAACGAAAATATTTTTGAAATCTCAACATTCGATCATTGTAAGTATTTCCGCAACTTCTTTGATTTATTCACACACAATATCATCTTATAGATCCTTGGCATGTTCTAGGAACACTAACAATGGTATCAAGAGCATTTTCTAAGCATGATTTAGTTCTCTGGTTTATATACTTTAATTTGGGGTTTTTATGTTTTGAGCATGATTTCTTCAAATTGGTTGTTTGGTTGAGCTTTGATGATGATGAATTTGTTGAACAATTATGCCCCATAGCATCACTATTTGTACAGATCATGGTGTTTGTTGTACAAATTAACTATGTGACAAAGGAGATTGCACTCTTATCATTTGTGATTAGATCACCTAGATGTATAAATGATAGGAGGTCCCTGTGATTTGTGTCCTGGAGGAGAATGATATGAGACAGTATCAGTCCACGAAGGATAAATCATTAAATATCCATAGTTAGAGTATTATCGAGATTGGACATCGATAAATACGTAAAAGACTAGTATTACACGTGTGCGCGTTGTGATGGGGCACAACGACATAGTTCTCATATATTAGGGTATATGATACTCATGCAAGTGTAATAGGAGGTTGTGTTTTACCGATGGTACGGTGGGAAACAGCTTCGCTCTGGATAGACCCCTTCGGAATTCCATTGGTAGTATGACTATGTGTCTATGGAAGTTCGAAATCAAGGTAGGTGTATTTGGTCTTAACCTGAGACTTGCACCGTTAATACTTGCGACAATCAATATACTTTGGTTGAGGTCGTCCAGGGCTTTAACAGGTTCTGTGTACGCCAATGCTTGCTATATTGAGAATCGTAGTGTGTTGGTGTGATGTTAAGACGGAAGTATCACTCCAGTCATATGGAGATGATGGTCACGTAGGATACGGGACTGGTTCTCTTAAATGCTGCAGCTATCGGGATAAAATGACAAGGTCAGGTTTATCCAATTATAGAGACTAGTCACCAGACATCCGACATGTGCTTCGTACGGGACAGACACAATTCCAGCCCCAGGCCTAGCACGTGATCATCCGATACTGGACAGAAATACGCAATACTACGTATACTACGCCTGATATAGATCCTTTATTCCTGTAAGGATATTTCCGGAGAATTGGGTAGGCATGGCGCTTTGCTAGAGGCCACCTTGTCATGTAAATCGTTAAACGTAGTACGAGGTACTTACGTGTTCGGATAGTCCGACGACCGAATTTACTGCCAACATATACGAGGGATCTCATGGGTCGATTCCCAATAATTCACTGATGACGTATAACTCGCACTCTAAATTAATCTGGGATTAATTAGAAGAGAGAAAGTAATCTGGGATTAATTGCAGAGATATTTTAACTGGGATTAAATATCATTAAAGAGAGATGACGGTTAATTGGAATTAATCGGGAAATTAATATTATTGATATATTAAACGAAATTGGATTTTGACGCAGAATTAAAATTAGATTTTAATTCGGGCGAACGAATTAATTTAGAATAATTCATTAGCGATATGAATAGTGATTTCGCTAGGCGTAATCATTTAATTACGACGCAACGGAAAATTCGTTAATTTGGAATTAGCGAACCCGAGCCCGAGATTATTTGCGAGCGCATTCTCATTTCGAATTCGAGTGTGGCACGTTAAATCAAGCGTCAAATCGCTAGTCGCATCAAACGTTAATTCACAAGTCACTTTGAGTGATATGACTTGACAACTTGATGGATTGAGTGATGTGAGTGGTTGGGGCTTTAATGGTTTGACTTTTTTAAAAGCCAAAATTCAAGTGAAATGCATTTGAAATTCAAATGTGTGTATTTAATACACAAATTTGACAAAAACAACACAACTCTCTCTCTCTCCATTCCCTATTCTCTCTCACGCCATTGGGGCCAAAATAGCTACTGGTTTCATTCAAATCCGTGAGCAGTGGGAAGCCTAGAGTGTGGATTTTGTGGCAAAATCACAAGTGCTAGCACACTTACGAGACATGTGAAGGTGATAGGGAAGTCTACCAATGAGCCGGGATTCAATCGACGAAGCTTGGAGCTTGACGAAGGAGCCAAACAGAGGCCAAACCAATGAGTTGTTTCAGCTCACTGCCGAACCAGTGGAGAGGCAGAATCTGAATTTTTTGTTGCCTCCGCATCGCTCAACCGCTCGATGTAAGTATTTCGCAACTTCGTTGATTAGTATTCGCACTTGATTCATGCTTATTATTGATCTTGGGACCTTAATAGAAAACCAACATGGCATCTAGAGCAAGGTTTGAGCATGAAATGTTTAGGGCTTAAAATTTGGGTTAATTTGATTTTGAGCATAATTATGAAATTGGATGATTAAGTATGCTTGAATGTGTTTTATATGATGATTGATTGGATCAATTTATTGAAATTAATGTTTGGAACATTTTTTCCCCAAAATATTTGGGCTTGGCCGAATGAAGTGCCCTAATGGTCCTGGTGATTTTGATTTTTTAATTCATTGGATGAGTTAGAAACAATTATGGATGTTGATTTAATTTCGATTGTGGGATTAATTGGATTGAAACCAGATCAGATATAAAATCCCCTCCTTGGCCGAGACTTTGGAAGAATGTTTTGGGTTTGATTTTAATCAAAATGTGTTGGACATGTGATGATGAAAATGAGCATGATTAGTTATTGTTAATTAATGTTTTAGAAATTTTAATTGGGTAATTATCTGTTATACACTTTGGTAATTAAATTTGGAAAATTGGTTTTGGAATTAATTATTTGGGCCTTAAAATTGGATTTGGGCTTTAATGTTGTAAATGGGCTTATTGGGCTTTGTTGTAAAGTTAGGTTTAGGCAATTGGATTGGATCCAATTGGGCCCAAAACCGCCTCCATAAAGCCCAAATGCGACTTAATGGACCTTTAAAGTTTATTGGGCCTAATGCGCCAAGATTGATTTTGGCTTATGGGGTAACTCCCGGATTGGATTTTGGTTATTCGGTTTGACCCGAGTTGACCAAAAGTCCACGCCTTAAGAAATTAATTAAAATCCCATTGGACTTTAATTAAATTGACGTTGGAGGTTAATCGGGCTTTGAGACCCGTTGCTATTGAATTTGGAATTTAAGTCGTAAAAGTTCATTATTAAAGTGTAGTATTTAATTTGGAATTAAATAGTGAATTAGAATTGAATGCATATTAAATTGGATTTAATTATGTAGTTTAATTTAATTCGAGAATTCGTACTTTAAGTACTTATTCGCAAAACGAGTTTGACTCGAGCAAAATCAAATCGTTGTTTGAATATTGGATGATCATTAATTATCAGATTAATTAATTTGATTAGATTGATTGATAACATGCTTGTGTGAATACATGGTTGCGATGCATGAATAATGTATATCGGATGGATATTACATGGGTGGACAATTTTAGAAATTGTTGTAATAAATTTGATATTTATTAAATTGTACCTGCGTGTCCAGCCTTATTACCTCTCTATTCTTTGTATTCTCTTCTCACCTATTCCCCTCAATGTAAATGAGGTTTTTTTAGAAGTGTAGTGTAACGGGAAAGTAAATACATGTGTAGCGGGAGAGAGAAAGGGAGAGGTTTGATCTAGGATCAATTGTGTAAAGTATCCATCTGCATATCATTATTATTTATTCATATGGCTTTATTATGTGTTTAGAATGCATGTTTAAGGTGTTATGATGATGAGACCTTAACAAAGATAATAAATTGGTTGCCAATTTGCACGCGAAAAACCCTCAAATAATATTAAGCGTTTTTCCTTCCATTGAGTGATTCTTATCAAGATCTAAGATGTCCATTGGTTTGTTGGCCAAAGTCAATGCTTTGTCTGTCGATGATGTGTTTAATCACGAAGGCTTTGTTCCATATCGTGTCTTGTCCAAGTTGTGGTTTGTTGGCCAAAGTCAAGACCACTTCTTGTCCATCGACAATGATTACGAAACTTTCCATGGTCAATGGATCGCGCTTAACTGGGATCGCTAAGTTTGTTGTGCAAAGCCAAGGCTTAGTTGATTCAGAGGAAAATGTTAGGTAATACATGGGATGTATTGGCATATATAAGATATATGTTTCGGACTTGGATGTCCCCTACCGGATCTAGGAATTGGATTGGATCCAATCGATTTAGAGATCTACCTAGTTAATTATCATACATTTGTTGGCCAAAGTCAAGATTGTGTGATATTTAACGGGATCCTAGCCCACTAGGAAACACAGTTTCCCGAGTATTCGAAAGAGGGTTAGAGGCTCGCCGAAAAATAGTGGGAGGCAAGAATTGAATTTGCAATACTCGTTTAATTACTTGCCATACGCGCTCAAACAAACATCATTCGTCAAATAAATTAAATGTTAGTTGGACTAATATTTAAATGTTTGTTTTATTAAATAGTTGGATTATATTCAAACTATTCAGTTATAGTTGATTTTAATTGGATTATAGTAATCAATATAATTGATTTTAATCTATTAAATTATAGTTGATTAAATAGTTGGACTATTGTAATCATTATAATAAATAGTACATTAATCGTTGATTAAATGGTTGGACTATTAAAATCAAGATAACAATTGACAGATGGACATTAAAACATAATCCTAGGGAAAATGTATTAAATGATTTAATTTTCAAATTGAGAATAAATTTCAGGATGGTCATGGAAAATAATAAGTTACTTATTTGATAAAATAACATATTAGCCTAAAGCCCGGAGATAAGGCAAACAGTAAAGCATAATCTTTGGAAGATTATGTGATGATAACTTACTGCTTAATCCATTATACTTACCGCAATAGACTCCTAATTTCTGAATCAGAACTAAGGATTAGATCCTTAAAATATGATACTGAAATTGACGGATCTTCATAAATCTATACTTAGATTTTTGAAGTACTAATATGCAATAATAAAACTCTTGGAGAGTTAATGACTATTCTCCATGAGATAAAGTCAAAGTTTGCAATTAGGCAAGTAGCGCAAGACGCACCTTACTTCGATATTCTAGAAGGCACAAAGGCTTGGCCAAAGGCTTCTGGAATGTGGGGAAAATGGGGAAAGGCAAAATCAAAATCTTATAATCTTCTGGGAAGATATAAAAGACATATCCCAAAATGTCTGCAAAATTGTGGCAAACGGGATCGCTGGAACGCTAGTGACTGCCGTTTGAACAAAGCAGACATGAAGGAATTGAAGACGAGCAAGGCTCTGACTTAAATATGTTTGTCAACATTATGTTCCAGCTAGTATTAAAATTAGATTTTAAATACTTAGTGTGGTTAAAATATATGTATTGATGTTCAGAATCTGTTTTGAACAAGACACTGACTTCAATTGAGATAAATCTGCGAATCGGAAACGAGACGAAAGTCGCTGTTTTTTTAACCGTAGATACCTAAGTTTAGGAAACTACCCTCGAGTGTGTACCGAAATTTGGAAACTGTTATAATGTAACTAGTTTGACTAGATACATTTCTTTATATCAGTGTTTCACCCCCTTGTGGGTGAACCTTTATATTCTAGAACAAAACTGTTTCATTATATAAAGATGATATTTAGATATACACATTAGATGTGAATAACATCATTTATATTTTGAATATAATAATATCTCAAACATATAAAATGACAAAACAAAATAGCTCAAATGATTTGATCAGATTGAAACATATTGTGGCATTGTTTGTCTGGGCCA